>MCJB01028790.1:0-33018 GCA_002018475.1 Nicotiana obtusifolia
AAAACGAAATTTAAGAATTAGAACCTAAAACTAAGGCACGAAGAACAGGATTGGGATTGTAGAAACAAACCCTTTCCAAGCTCTGATACCAACTGATGCAATATAAAAAGCGAAAACAAGAAAACAAAAGATAGAAGTAAGACGCTCAATGAACTATCAAGACAACAAGTAGGAACTAGTCTACTTACCTTCTTGATGAAGTCACGGAGTACCTATACTATACGAACAACCCTCAAGACAACAATGGTCTTGCAAATTATTCGATCAAACAAAGAAACAAGTTCAATTTTGAATCACACCAAAATTGGACAAGTTAATTCACATGATTTTGGGAGCAATGTGCTGCCGTTTTTTGATTGATAATAATGTCAAAAGGTATCAAAATAATGAAATGTTTAGGCTTATATAGAATGAGCCTTTACCTAAGTCAACTAGGAAAAGAATAACTAGTTAACCTAAATCAACTAGGAAACAACTAATTAACAAAAAGGCCACAATTTGGCTAATTTAAAGAATAGTCACGCAGGACCAAACAAATAAGAATTAGTGTCTTCAATAACTACACAATAATACAACATAAACACAAATGTACATCTCCAATACAAGATTCGTCAATAGCAAGATTTATGGACGCTTGGATCTTCTCCAAGGCTAACCAACGCCTTTTCTTGTCTTGTTCATAGATGGCATTGATAACACTTGATCAAATTTATTTGCATCACTACCCTTGGGTCTCACTCTTAGATATTTATGCCTCACAAGGAAAGGCCTCCAATAATATCTGCTATGCGATCCCAAAAGACACGGAATCAGAAGACTCATCAAGCTATAAAGGGAGAAGTAGAAGGGCATTGAAGAGCCCGCAACTTCACATCTGTTTCTATATTTTTCTAGTTCTTAGTACAAAGACTGTATTCCTGAGTCTACAAATGTCGCAAAAGATAGAGAGTTAGAAAACAAAACAAGAGTTGTGTCAACATGAGAAAGAAACATTGTTGTTGTATATCGTTGGTGGTGAACGTACTAAAACCATCATTGTTGTAAACGCTTACTGAAGATCTAAGAGATTCTTGTGCCCCAAGGGAATTGGACGTAGGCACCACACCGGTATTGAACCAGTATAAAAACTGCTATGCCTCCTTTACTTTCTGTTTGCTCAGTTATTTCTATTGCGATTAATTCCTGTGTAAAGTCTAGTCGACTAATTTCCTACATGGTCAACTAAGTTTTACAAATCGGCTACAATTCATCCCCCTTCCCCCCTCCTTGTACTTTCAACTTCCACGTCCGCTTTCCCCGACACGTCCTTGAACTTGCACTCCAAATATTCTATCTTGATCAATTAATTAGGGAAAATGACATCCAAAAATTTTCACCTAATGTCCCTCCATATCCTATATTTAACTTTGATCCCCATTTTTTTGTCAGTTTTATAACGATATAAAATTAAGAGGTTTCAAAGTTATGTCCAAGTTATGCTCCGTGATTGATATTACCTCCTGTCTACTTTAAGTGATTTTTGGTACTTTTTTCACATATTAACCTTAATTTGCTCATTGAAAATATAACAAACTACTTCAAGACACTTTACTCCAAGGGCAACTTTGAAAAGAAAAAGTTAAATCCTTCTTGATATCTGAAAAAATCAGATATTGTGGATCAAAAAGGCCAAAAAATTACTTAAAGTGGACCGGAGGGAGTAAAAGCTATCCGGGTGACATAATTTTGAACAAATAATGTTCTGTTGTTAGAGGAAATGAGCTTTTATGATCATTTACAATCTCTTTAGATTTTTGATGTGTAAAAGTAAATCTCCCATATATATAAAAAAAAGATAGGACCATAAAATTAAAAATGAGTTTGTAAATACATAAAATGAATACTCCATCAGTTGCATCTTGTAAAATTTAATTAAATAGAACAAAAGTTAAATAAAGGCGAGAAAATCCCAAAAAAGATCGAATAAGGGATTCAAAATTCAATACCGCGTCGTTCCGTTTAGCTTTCGTGGGAGACTCAAAAATATTTATTTGGCCTTCCTTTTACCAAAAGCAATTATGGAAGTTTGGAGACTTGCCATAAACAAGCTCTCTCGCCATGCCATACGTTCTCTGCTTACCTTCCTTAATTCAAGCATTCAACACAAAGCCAAACCCTTCTCTCCTCTTTCTCCTCCTCTCTCACAAACCCTAATCGTCGGAACAATGAGGTGACAGAGAAAGGTAGCAACAATGGGCAAAAAAAAGTACAAATTCTACGAATTAATCCTCCTCTGCTACCTCCTCTTCTTCCTCCTCATAGCCACAATTGCCTCCGCTGATGATGGCTCCGCCGGCGATGCTGCCGTCATGGCTAAATTGGCTAAATCTCTTACGCCAACTCCTACCGGCTGGTCAGGTCCCAGCGTATGTAAATGGCCAGGCGTTTCATGTGACTCTTCAGGCAGAGTTTCTTCAATCAGCCTCATATCAAAATCTGTTGCCGGTGAATTACCACCAGATCTTAACCAACTTTCTAATCTTCAATCCCTTAATCTCCAAAGGAACCGTCTTTATGGTTCGTTGCCTCCTTTATCAGACCTTTCTTCTCTTCAAGAAGTTCATCTTGATAACAATAATTTTACGTCTGTTTCACCTAATTTCCTTAAAGGGTTAACGAGTTTAGAACATTTTAGCATTGATGAAAATCCCAGTCTTCCTCCATGGACGATCCCTGATAGTTTAACGGACTCATCATCCTTGGCTGATTTTTCAGCGTCTAATGCTAATATCGTGGGTCAAATTCCAGATATTTTTGGGTCGTTCCCTAGTTTGGAGAATGTGAGGCTTTCGTACAATAACATAACGGGATTTCTGCCGGCGTCTTTTGCTAAGTCTGGGATTAAAACCTTGGTGCTTAATAATCAAAAGAATGGGCTTTCAGGTAGGATTGATGTTCTTGGTTCAATGGAACAGTTGACTCAGGTTTGGATCCATGTTAATAAGTTTTCGGGCCCAATTCCTGATCTTTCTCTTTGTACTAATTTGGTCGATCTTCAACTTCGCGATAATACCTTAACTGGGGTGATTCCTGCTTCTTTAACTTCCCTTCCTAAGCTGGCTAATTTGTCTTTGCAAAATAACATATTTATGGGCCCAATGCCGGTTTTTAAAACAGGTGTTCAGGTGAGTCTTGGGAATATGAACCATTTTTGTAATCCTAGTCCAGGACCATGTGATCCACAGGTAACTGTGTTGCTTGAGGTTGCTGGAGCTGTGGGTTATCCAATGAGAGTGGCTGAGTCTTGGGCTGGTAATAATCCTTGTAAAGGTTGGGACTTTGTTACATGTGATTCTAAGGGCAGTGTGATTGTAATCAATTTTGCTAAACAGAATTGGGTTGGTACAATATCTCCCGCTGCTGCTAATCTCACTGCTTTGAAACAATTGTTCATGAGTGATAATAATCTCACTGGTCCTATTCCAGCTAGCCTCACCAGTTTGCCAGAGCTGCAGCTTGTCGATGTTTCCAACAACAATATTTCTGGGAGGATACCAAAATTTCGTCCCGATGTCATAGTGAAAACATCTGGTAATCCATTTATGGGGAAAGATTTGCCACCAAGTTCTCCACCCGGAAGTCCTAGCTCGTCTGGTGAGACAGATAATCCGTCTTCTCCAACAATAGGTGCACATAAATTTTCCGTCCCTACATGGGTGATTGTTGCTATTGTTATTGCTGCTATCATCTTAATCCTAGTTTTGTGCTTGGTGATATATAAATACAAGCGTAATGGGAAATCAAAATTGAGTAAAGTTAAGACAGGCAAGGAGCAAAAACTGAAGAACAATTCCCCTAAAAATGTGAATGGTTATGGTGCTATTCCAAGCACGGCCAGTCAAAGTAGTGCTGCAAATAGTGAAATCTATATTTATGATGGTGGGAATGTAACCATCCCAGTGGAACTTCTGCGAGAGGCGACAGACAATTTCAACGAAGAAAATATATTGGGACGTGGCGGTTTTGGGATTGTTTACAAAGGTAAACTCCATGATGGGACAGAGATTGCTGTGAAGAGGATGGAAGCTTCTATAGCTAGTAACAAGGGGCTGAACGAATTCAAAGCTGAAATTGAAGTACTCACAAAGGTTAGGCACAGACACTTAGTTGCACTTCACGGGTTCTGCGTCAATGGATATGAGAGGCTTTTAGTTTACGAGTACATGCCACAAGGGACATTAGGCCAGCACTTGTTTGATCATGAACATTTAGGATTTCCACCTCTCACTTGGAAGCAAAGATTAATAATAGCACTAGACGTGGCCAGAGGGGTCGAGTATCTGCATGGTCTGGCACAACAGAGTTTCATACATAGAGATCTAAAGCCTTCTAACGTACTTCTTGGGGATGACATGAGGGCTAAGGTCGCCGATTTTGGATTGGTTAAAAACGCACCTGATGGGAAGTACTCTGTCGAGACGAAGCTAGCAGGAACTTTTGGGTACCTTGCACCAGAGTATGCTTGTATGTACCACACTCCTTTACTATTGCATGAATTAGTTCAATTTAAACCACTAACACACAAAGAACAAACAAAGGAACTATGCAACGACTAGCTTAACTATCCCTAATAAAACAAGCTAAGTAATTTGGATATTCATGTTTGAGTAGGAATATGATCATGTATGTTCTTGATGCATGTTCAGTTTACAAATGCTACGTATCTATAATCTATTCTCATATTTATCTTTGTCTGTTGAAACTAGCCACTGGAAGAGTGACTACAAAAATTGATGTCTTTGCATTTGGAGTGATGTTGATGGAGATGATCACTGGCAGAAAAGCACTAGATGAGAACCTGCCCGAAGACAGAAGTCATTTAGTCCCTTGGTTTAGAAGGATGGTAATGAACAAAGAGAACATTCGATACATTCTAGACCCGTCCGTGGATCCAGACGAGGAAACTTACCAAAGCATCTGCAAAGTAGTAGAGCTAGCAGGACACTGTGCTGCTAGGGAACCATCTCAGAGACCAGATATGGGCCACGCAGTAAGTGTCTTAGCTCCTCTGGTAGAGCAATGGACTCCAACTGCGTCTAATGGAGATGATAGTTTAAATATTGACTTCAATATGAGCCTTCCTCAAGCCCTGCAAAGATGGAGAGCAAACGAAGATTCGATGCTATCTGAAGATATGTATGGTGACTATACCACATCCTCAAGGACTTCAAAGTCCATAACAGCACTTAGGAAGGTGTCAGAGTGAGACAAGCACGTTTAGTTATTCAAAGGAACACCAGTGGATTAAAGCGAGCAATGTAAAGATACTTAATTGTGAGGAAGGGACATGTATATTAATGCCAAGGAACCCAATGACATAGAGAGAGACTTTTCTGTCTCAGGTTTTCATTTTTTCTCAATCTAATTATTCTTAATGTTCATAAGATCTAGTTTCTGCTTTTGTAACATAAATCTCGGATCAGGTAGACATTTGGGTTTAGAAATTTTGATTTTCTGACAAGAATTAACAATGATGCTGGAGAGGAGAAACCACAAAGTTTCATATTATCATTGACAATATCATTACAACATTCTCCATTGACGTCCGTCTACTTACTCTGAGAGCATAAACTGAAATACATATAGTCTATATATAGCATTTGACCTCCTTCTAAACGAAAACAAGGTTACCACTAGACAACTAATATTCCTTAAAATCTCCTTCACAGCAGCTGTATTAGTGTTGAAAGGTGATGTTTTTTACAAGAGAAAAATAAAAGAATCTGTACTACATCCTTTATACTATGTTTATCCAACAAAACTATATTTGCTTCCACAAAATCTTGTTGTAACTGCCCATGCGCAACCTTAGATAAGTGTATTTACTAGAATAATTAGTACTGGGAGTTACTCCTATCAAGCACTGCAGGTTTCTCTCTTGCCTACCATAAACGCGACAAGGCACTAATGTCGAGAATTTAAGAACTACGTACTTCTAGTTTATAAGAGTTGGTTAAAGAATTATACTTTTTCTTAAGTTGTTTCGAATTCCTAAGTTGTTTCGAATCTTATTTTTCAACAATGTACCGAAAGAACCAGAAACCCTTGTGGTGGAGTGATACACCTGACAACGTACTTGCTTAGTGATTTCCTGCTTCAATCCCTTTTGTCCAAAAGGGCAAAAGCCCAGAAAAAAGATTACGTTGCTATTGTTGGCACCACTAGCAAAAGTTATAAAGAGCAAAAAGGGGACAACTCAAGCATCCTTTAGATAATTTGCCGATGTAAGATCATTAACAAAAGGGACGCCTTTGTAGGATAACTGTGGTGGTTTTTGCATCATCACGTTACGTTGACCTACAACAGGTAATTTCACATAAATGGTGACGGTAGACATTAAAATTTTGGGATTTTTGACCTTTTTATATACTATTTGAAACCTTATTACACTCACTTCTCAAGTTTCAATTTAATTACATGGTCATATACAATTTACCAATTATATACAAATAAGTTTTAAATGACTATCCTTTTATTTAAGGAATTAAATAAGGAATATCAGTTATTTATTTATCTCTTTATACTTGCCCACTCTCTCTTTCCGTCTCTCTCTCCCTCTCTCTCTCTCTCTCTCTCTTGGTCTCTCTACTCTCCTTCTCTGTTTTTTTCCCCAATTTTTCTTCATTTAGTGTTTTCTGTTTTTATGCATTCTTGTATATAGTTTTAATGAAATTCATCTATGGATTTCAATCGTTTTAAGTTAGAAATTTTCTTTCATGTTGCACAATTGGTGTTCAAATTGAAATTGTCAATCAATAAATTTTGAAGGCGTTTTACTTTCCACCATTGACAACCATTTAAAATCTTTGAAGCTTTGAAATCGAATTTGGATTTTCAAAAATTATTATTTGTTTGGATTGGGTGTTGTTGCAAATAATTGGGAATATTGTTTGGAGTTTATATCTCAATTTTGAGGGTGTTTGGTGAAGATTAGACTTGATTTTCGCTGAATTTCAGATTGAAAATCGAAGAAGAAGAACACATGACATACAGTATATTTACGTAATTGTAGTAAAGTTGTAGTTTAATTGTATGTACATTGTATTCTTTTGTAGTTCTTTTATTTGAATGTTGTATGACAGTTGAAAATAGTTGTATAATGTATGAATCGTTGTATAAAACAAATTTGTATTTAAGTTATCAATACTATCTTTTTACATAAAATTATTGATATGTATCAAGATTGTATCAAGAGAGAAAGTTTTGATTAGAATCTTAGAGGGGAAGAAACACACACCACTTACAAAATATATACAAGTCAGATACAAAATATACAAAAGACATATATTTGTATAAAAATTATATTTAAGTTGTATGATATTGTAGTTGTATTTAACTGGTAGAAATAATGTATGAAAGTTGTAGATTAGTTGTAAATAAATGTATACTGTACAGTTAGTTGTATGAAATTTATTTTTAGTATGTATGAAAGTTGTAGATAAGTTATAAATAAGTTGTATTTCATATAATTAGTTGTATCAGATTTATTTTTAGTTTATATGATGTTGTAGATGTATCAAATTTGTATTAAACTTTTTACGAGATTTATTTTTTAATTTGTATGCTGTTGTACCATACAAATTTATCATCTCCCTGTTCTACTTACGTTTTTTTCAACTCCAACTAATTTCGAGATTATTGATATATATTTCATGTTTGCGATATTCACCACTGTTACAGAAGCTTTGAAAAAGAACATGGAGGATAGCACAAATCTGTTCCGAATTTCTGGGATGTACTAGGTGAAAAGGAAAAAGATAAGCCACTTAAGAAAAGCAAGGATTCTGCAATGAAAGAAAAAATTTTATTCCTTAAGAAAAACCATGCTGGCAACTAAGGAATGAAAAATAATTGTGCAATTAAAAGGAATAGTTGATATGCCAACTATGGAAACAACGCAACATTCAGATGCGTAATTTGCAAGAAAGGATGTTGCATTTAAAGTTCTGAATTATCTTCATATGAAGCATGGCTTCACTGCCCACGAATTTTGGCTCTCAATTACGAAAATTTTGGGTGGAGAGAGGCAACAGAAAATAGGGAAATTGAGAGGAGGAGGAAAAAAAAGGGAAAATGATGTAACTAAATCCCCTAATTTAAGACACTAATAATGGATTGGGAGCCTTTTAAGGTGGAATGTATATAATTTGTAAGTAATCCTTATTTAGGACGGGTAATATACAAAATTAGAAAAATTTTGGCAAATAAGTTTCAATATTGTATAGGAACAAAAAAATCCCTTAAAATTTTATCCGATTTAGGCTGGGGTTCTACAAGACAAGCCGAGTCCATGGTCTACAAGTCCAAAAAGTTCGTTAGGGTTGCTTGGAGGCTACTATACCCTAACCCTAAAACACAGCTATAAAAAGGGTCATAAATTCCCTTTGAAAAGGCATCTCAAAAAATGGAGATCATCTCAGCAATTCCATTAACTCTCTGAATATGCACAAAGATATCAAATATACGATCTCTTGAAAATTCTATAAACCCTTGGGATATTTACAAAGAGATAAAAAAAATGTGACCGATTACTTCTTGACAATTAAATAGTTCAAGAAGATGGATATCAAATACATCCCCAGAAGGTCTACATCATCTTACATTCGAGAAATAAGCTGCTTCAGCCTTCGAATCACGGAGATAATGAGGAGTGAAGAATCAAGGGAGAAGCAGAATTGGACCCGCATCATCTAATCAATAAAGTTATGTTTCTTCATATTTGTATTGTGGTTGCAATTTATTTTTGTATCACAAATAATTTGTTGCAAATAAATTGGCACGCCCAGTGGGACCAGTTCTACCCTTCATCTCTTTCTCCTATTAATCGAAAACTACAAGTTTCAAAATCAACTATTGTGATGGCCTTCAGAAAGAGCAATGGTGTTCTAAGTAAGGACGTTATTGCAGCCACATCTGCTGATCTCTATTATGTTGGCTTGATCACTCGATGCATGTTCAAAACCAGTTGGTTGGATGGATCCGAATAATTTACTTTCTTGGATATTGCAAAAAAAAAAAAGAGTAATCTCATATCGGAGAGCAAAATAAGCAATATCCAAATCCAAAGGAAGCCTGGGTTCACATGCCAACAAGGCCCCTTGATTAGATTGTTTAAAGCGGTCGGACTTTTCAATGGAAAAAAGTTCTTAAAGTACCAAAGGGACTTCTTATTTGATTGGAATTTCTTTTAAATGGTAAAAATTCACCAGAAGCCAAAGCTTTGAGACGTGCAAGTCAAGAAGAGGCTTCATGCATTAGTCTCCTGTGACTTTAGAATATTGACTTTTAAATGGACTCTAAATTCATAATTCAAGAAAAGTAGACTTGATCTACACGGAATTGACTTATATTTTTCAATAAATGTAGCATTGTATGATGGCTTTGATTACATGCTTTGCTAGAACAATTGCCAAAGAGTTTAAGTTCTTTATTTAAAGGCGAGAAAAAAGTATTATTTCAAGTCTCGTCTTTGAGGTCTGGCAAGTTTCCCCTCGACAAACTTTGAAGTAGGGGGCATCTATAGACATTAAAATTTTATCTGATTTAGGCTAGGCCTCTACAAGACAAGCCGAGTCCATGGTCTACAAGTCCAAAAAGTTCGTTAGGGTTGCTTGGAGGCTACTATACCCTAACCCTAAATCACAGCTATAAAAAGGGTCATAAATTCCCTTTGAAAAGGCATCTCAAGAAATGGAGATCATCTCAGCAATTCCATTAGGCCTCGGAATATGCACAAAGATATCAAATATACGATCTCTCGAAAATTCCATAAATTCTTGGGATATTCACAAAGAGTTCAAAAAAAAAAATATGGCCGATTAATTCTTGACAATTAAATAGTTCAAGAATATGGATATCAAATACATCCCCAGAAGGCCTGCATCATCCTACATTCGAGAAATACGCTGCTTCAACCCTCGAATCACGGAGATAATGAGGAGTGAAGAATCAAGAGAGAAACAGAATTATACCCATATCATTTTATCAATAAAATTATATTTCTTCATATTTATATTGTGGTTGCAATTTATTTTTGGATCACAAATAATTTATTGCGAACAAATTAAGTCTTTAAGTTGTAAAGCTCTTCAAATTTGGGCAAAGGAATCAAGTCCCAAATTTCTTGAAATACAATCAAAGACTCAAGCCGAAAGCTCTTCAAAGTCGAGCAAGGACTTGAAATCGCAAAGTTTTTCAAATTCGAGCCAAACTTCAAGTAAAACTCTTCAAATTCGGCAAAGTCTTCAAGTTGTAAAGCTCTTCAAATTCGAGCAAAGTGTTCAAGTTGCAAAGCTCTTCAATTTTGAGCTAAATCTTCAAGTTATAAAGCTCTTCAAATTCGAGCAAAATCTTCAAGTTGCAAAGCTCCTCCAAACACGAGCTTAAATTGCAAGTCGCTACTCTCCTTGACGCATGAGCCTAAATTGCATGTTCTATACTCCTAGTCCACAAGAATATAAACTGTGTATGGCCACCAAAAAAAAAGGTCCGCTAGGTAGAGAACTTCAAAAGAGACGGCCCAGAAGTTATAACAAGAAGCAAAAGAGAGCTCGTGGATTAAACGCAACAAATTTCCCTACAAGTTTGAAGCTTCAAGTAATCAAGTTCAAGTTCAAGCTCAAGAACGAAGAACAAATCAAGATTCAAGGAGTACGAGTTCAAATCAAAGTCTGTGCTAGTTGAATTCAAAATCATCTTTCGTGGCAATAACTACATATTCAAGATCAAACTCGAAGACCCTTGAATTTATTTACTATTGAAAAAAAGAATCAAAGGAATCATAGAGATTGTAACACTTAAATATTTGAAATCAAATACTATGATTGTTGCAATATTTTCGATCTTAATTTTATTTTCTTGCCGCAAATTTATGTCTACAAATTCTGGCACGCCCAGTAGGACCTCTGGGAGCTTGCCAAGTGCATGGGTGGATTTTCTTCCATCAAGATTCCGACTCTGTCTGTTAGCTTGTCAATTCTAGCATCTTGATTTGGCATGCACTTGGTCAAGCCAGCGATTGCTTCCATCAAGTTTGCCAACTGCTCTTCCACAGGTGAAGTGTTTGTCACCATGGCTTGCATGATTATTGTGGATGATGGAGAGTAGCATGGATTGTCACACAGATTGATCCTCGGTTGGCTCACGCTATGCGATGTAAGTGGAGAGGACCTGGAGCTGCCAAAACTCGAGGCTTCATCAAGTAAGTTTTGATACTTTCAAAGGCATTACTACAAGCTTGATCCCACTTGAAAGGAACGTCTTTCTTCATGAGGCGACTGAATGGTTGGCACCTCCCAGCTAGGTTTGAGATGAATCTCCTATGGTATGCTAGCTTTCCTTGCAGACTTTTCTATTCATGAATATTTCGAGGCTCAGGCATTTTCAAGATGGCATCCATTTTGGCTTGATCAATTTCGATCCCTCGATGCTGGACAATGAAACCAAGGAACTTTCTAGAAGTAACTCCAAAGGCACATTTCAATGGATTCATCCTAAGTTGGTACCTCCAGAGCAACTCAAACACCATTCTTAAGTCTTTCAAGTGGCCGCTCTTCTTTCTTGATTTTACCACCAATTCGTCAACATAGCATTCGACATTCTTGTGGAGAAGGTCATTAAAAATATTCTGCATAGCCCTTTGGTAAGTAGCACCAGCATTCTTCAAGCCAAAAGGATTTACCTTGCAGCAATAAATGCCATTGGGGGTGCAGAATGCAATAAGATTTTCGTCCTTTGGTGCCATATGAATTTGGTTATATCTCGTTGAACCTTCCATGAAAGACATTACCTCATAACCAGTTGTAGGATCGATCATCAGCTCTAGTATAGGAAGCGGGATTTCATTTTTAGGATACGCATTGTTCAGATCCCTTAAGCCAACACACACTCGAATCTAGCCATTCTTCTTCCTTATAGGGACAATTACTTAAGACCCATGTTGGGTATTTAACTTCACGAATAAAGTCAGATTCGATGAGTTTGTTAACTTTGGTTTCAATCAGGGGAACCAAGTCAGGCCTAAAACTCCTTTGAGCTTGCTTAACAGGACGAGCACCATTCTTGATTGCAAGGTGGTAGACTGCTACTTTGGGATCCAAGCCACGCATCTCTTTATAACTCCAAGCAAAAACATCCCTATACTCCTTGAGTAATTCAATATACGTGCTTTCTTTGTCGACTGCTAGTAAAGCACTTAGATAGGCCTCGGTTCTTCATCGGTGCCAAGGTTTATTTCTTTCAAAGCGTCAACTATTATCTTTATCCCTTCTTTAAGTTCAGGCAGAGCATCCTTTGCGTCTTCATCTTCTTGAGGGTCCCCATCGTTGAAGGATATGTGATAACATGGTGAAACATCCTCCAATCTCTCATCATCCTCCATTAGAGACGAAATATCATTCTTGCCTTGCGCAGTAACATGATATGAAGAACCCACACTTTCTTCGTCTTCGTCACGTCCCTTAGTGTAGACCACAATATATGGCTTTACTTTTAGTACGTCTTTACATGAAACCATAATTTTTGTTTGTCGCCTCATTCTAGAAGGAGCCAAACTTTGAAAATCCTTAGAGATCTTCTCGATTCTAGGCGAAACGGGTGTTCTTATGCTTTGATAATTTCTCTGGAACTTGTTCCCCTTCTTTAATGGACCCAGCCTTTCAAATATGGAAGTTCTCACAGTTAATTTTCCAAGCCGATCAAAGACGGAAGGCCTGTTAGAAGCGGCGGATTCATCTTCATCTTCTACAGTGATATAATTTTTGCTCGCCTTTCTTATGGAGATGCGCACTGGTGAGGGTTGTTTGTATCCCAAACCTTCATGTGGTTACCTCGTAGCAGCTTTTGATGGGAGCTTCCCTAATTTTGATGGCTCATTAGGATTATATCCAGCTTTTGCAAATAGCCTGTAAACATTAGGATCAAAGCCTTCATCTGTATGCTTCGTAGGGAGTGCCATATTCTACAAACAATTTTGGGCCACAAACCCTGAAAGTAGCACTGAGGGCAACTTTACTGCCTTAATTCGTTTGATAAGAAGAGTTAACTCCCTTAGCATATTGGTTTGGAGTTTGGCTGATTCTTCCTCCTCTTTCTTCATTTTAGGGACATAGCGGAGCGCAGGAGTTACTTTCTTTCCATAAGACACAATGTTCCCTCCATAAGATTTATTTGAGTTAGGTTATACCTTCTCAGCAACAGCCTTGGTTTTGTCGGCAATAACCTCAGTTCTCTTAGTCGTGGACTTATCATCCTTGGCCTTCATGACATCATCAGCTTTTAGCTCCTCCATAATGTGGTTCTTCAAATAAAACTTTACATCGGCAAAGTATAACTCAGTCTCGGGGAATGGCTCGTCATCAGCAACTATCTTCTTCTCGACTTCACCCTCGCAGTATTTCAACCATTGATGGTAGGTAGATGGAACCACTTTATTCTCTTATATCCAAGGCCTTCCAAGCAAGACGTTGTATGAAGTCTTTGCATCGATCACATGCAGCCATGCACTTGATTGCATATCTTCAATTGGGATTCCTAACCTGATCGCACCAATGGCTCTTTGCCTCCCTTGGTTAAATCCTTGAATAATCATATGACTTTCCGAGAGTTCGTTCAAGGGAATACCAAGTTCTTTCATAGTGCGAATTGGCAAGATGTTCATTGAGGATCCTCCTTCAACCAAAATTTGATTTACCCTTTTATCGTGCATATAGCCAACCAGGTACAAAGGGCGGTTATGAGGAGTGTCACCTAGTAGAAAATTGTCATTTGTGAATGTAACTTTTTTCTCGCAAGCATTAACTTCTTGAGAAATAAACTCGATGAGCTCTTCCAAAGATGGTGCCAATAGTAGGTCATCATTCTTTTCTTCCTCTTTGCCAACATGGCAACAAAAGGCCTCACTACCATTATGAGAAATCTTTGTATGGAACTGACTTGGCAAGAACTCTTCCAAGGTCACTGGATGTCGTGGATTTTGAGGGCGGTGCACTTCCACTTTTGCCTTCTTCAAATGCTTAATTGGATTCCATTTCCTTGGTCATTTTTACCATCATTTTCCTAGTTGGTTGTTCTATTGATTCTTTTCATGGGCTCCTTTTGTGGTGCCTACGATGAGTCACCAACATCCAACCTTCATCATCATCAGGTTGATCAACTTCAACTTTGTTGTTCTCCAGTAATTATTCATCTTTACTTTCTTTAAAACTACATAATTCATCTGGACTGAATGAGCCAAAGGTGATAAAGACTTCTCTTGCGCTTGCTTTCTCATCTTCAAGCACGATCTTCTTTTTACGAGCCAAGTCCATAACTTTGTCCTTGAAGACAGAGCACTTCTCCAGAGGGTGGCTCACAAGTCGATGATATTTGCAGTAATTTGGATCATCAGTTTTCCCAGCTTCATTTGGCTGCTTCATCTCCGGAAGCTCAATGGGCTTTAACTCGAGAAGCTCTTCAAAAATTGCAGGCACATCCGAATCTAGGAATGAATACTCCTTTTCTTGCATTTCTTTCAGAGTCAACTTTTTGCTCGTCTTATCTTGAAAAGAAGTGGATTTCAAACTCTGCTTCTTGCTCATCTTCGTCGTGAACTTCACAGGTTATGTGTTAACATTCATAGCTTCTTTGTTTTCAGACTTGGGTACAAACTTGCACTATTTCCTGACTTCTTGCTTGTCGTTCCCTTTGTGAGGTTCATAGATGGGCAGCTTTTTATATTCAGCGGAGGCCATGCTCAATTCCATGTCATGGACACGAGTTGCAAGTTCTTCAAATGTGCTAGGCTTGATACCTTGCAAGATGTAGCGCAGTCCCCAATGGATGCCTTGGATGCACATGTTTATGCAAGAAGCTTCACTAAGCCTGTCTTTGTTGTTGAGGCTTGCATTCCTCCAACAATTGATAAAGTCGATAGCTGGTTCCCTTCCGTTGACGAGTATTTGTAAGTTCCACCATGCTCATAGTGCGCCTTCTGCTATAAAAGCAATTGAGGAACTCTTGCTCTAGTTGATCCCAGCTATCTATAGATCCCGCCTCGAGGTTTGTATACCAATGTAAAGCATTTCCTTTTAGCGAGAACTGCTTGACGAGGTAATCTCATAAGTCCCAGCGTTGTTGCATGTCTCAACGAAGTGTGCCACATGTTTCTTTGGATTGCCTTTTCTATCAAACTGTTGAAACTCTGGAGGTTGATAGCCAGCAGGCATCTTCAGCATATTGATCCTTGCAATGTACAGTTTTGTGTCTGTGAGAGAGGACTTGGTAGTAACTTCATACTTTTTTTTAATAGATCCTTCAATGAACTCCTTCAGTTGATCGATTGGAATCATCCCTTCAGATGAGACATGGATAGCCTTAGTAGATGCTACTTGTCGTGGGAGAGAATTACCCTCTGGGACCTCAGGGAGCTTCCCAGGTGCATGGTAGATTCTTCTTCCATCAAGATTCCCACTCTGTTAGTTAGCTTGTCAATTCTAGCATCTTGATTTTGCATGCACTTGGTCAAGCCAGCTATTGCTTCAGTCAAGTTTGCCAATTGCTCTTCCACAGATGAATTATTTGTCACCATGGCTTGCATGATTGTTGTGGATGATGGGGAGTAGCATGGATTATCACACGGATTGATTCTCGAATGGCTCACACTATGCGGTGTAAGTGGGGAAGATCCATCACTTAAAATATCATCATCTTCCTTCACTACAGGGTTTTTGGATTTGGAGAGGCCAAGCAGAGCTAGAGTTTTCTTGATCTTTTCAGCAACATCGCTTTTTTCTTCAGGTACGTTCGTAGAGGATCTTGGTCCTTTTGAGGATGAAGATCTGAAAACATGGGTTGTTGCGGACGGCATTTGGAGTGCTTGTTTTCCTAAGAAGCTTGCTTTGCTCCTCGTAATTGGTTTGAAGCTTCCAAAGGTAACATCGATGATGCTTTCCACATCAGCATAAAATATGAAATTAGCAGTCTTAGCGGAAGTTGTCTGGGGTTGATTTTATTTGAAGCCATTTCGATGTTCTTGAACTTTGGTGATTGAAAAGTTGAGATGAGAGGTAGAAATAGGTCCCACCGGGTGTGCCAATTTGTTTGCAATAAATTTTTGACACATGAGAATAACTGCAATCACAAAAGAATAAAGTAATTTTATCAATCAATTGTTGTACAATTCTATTTCTCCCTTGGTTCTTCCTTCCGATTTGTTATCCGTAATTCGAGTTCCTTAGTGGCGTATACCTCGAACGTAGGATGATATGCATCTGTTTGATGTATTTGATGATCAAGAAGCATGTAGCCGCACTCTGTTTGGATCTTGAATGTTGCTAGAACTTTAAGCAAGACATATTTGACATGACTTTGATCTCTTAATGAATATTCCAAGATTTTAATAGAATTTTGGAGATCGTATATTTGATCTCATTGTGCATATTCCAAGAGTTTATGGAATTACTGAGATCATCTCCATTTTTGAGTTGCCTTTTCAAAGGGAATATGTGACCCTTTTTATAGCTGTGATTTAGGGTTAGGGTACAGTAGCCTCCAAACAACCCTAACGGACTTTTTGGGCTTGAAGACCATGGACTCCGCTTGTCTTGTAAAGGCCCAGCCTAAATCGGATAAAATTTTAATGTCTAAAGTAATTTATAAAATAGAATAACAACCTGCTATATCCAATAAATTTCATTCATAGTGTAAAAATCTTAATTGATTGAACATAACTCAAAGTCTTGCTTAATTTGTAAAAAATCACAAACATAAGCGAAATTTAGCACGTAGTTGATGGGTCATAACAAGTGCAGTCCAAAATTAGGCTGCCAGGGTAGAACAATGCAGAGATACTGTGAGATCACAGATCATTCAACTTTTCCCTTACATTGATAATTAAGATTGGATATAAATGCGTGAGCAGACGGGAAGACTTGCAAATAAAAGAAGATACCTCATTTAGAAGGGATAAGAAGGAAATATCATGCAGGAAAAAAAAACTGAAGTTACATTCTGCAATATGATAATACCTCGAGATAAGAAGGTCCAGAATTTTGTCTTGGACTATAGTCAATGAATGCTCAATCGGTATTACTCCATTTCAACATCTGACTCACATCCCCAACAGTTCTAGATAGCCATTTCCTCTGATCATCATTTTCAGATCTCTCTCTCTCTCTCTCTTATAGAATTAGAGGTGTCAAATGGGCGAGTTGGGCTTATTTTGAACGGATCAAAACGGGCTGAGTCAATAAATGGGCAGGTCAATAACCCGCCCAAAAGTAACTTGGGTTGAGATGGGCTAGGTTAAGTTGAGCTAAAATTTAGATCATAGCAACTCACCCAACTCTTACCAAGCTTTAATTAATGTGTATTATTTTTTTATGAGTTATTTAATTATTAAATAAGATTTTTTTTCTTTTGTCATATGTAACATATCAAACAAAAAAAATTATTTTTGAGATATTTTAGGTTACTCATGGAGTAATTTGGACTAAATTTCAGCCCAACTTTTGATGGGTTGAAATGAGTTGGGTCAAGATGAGCGGAGTTCAATAAATGATCGGGTCAATGACCAGTCCAATCTTGGGCGGGTTGGGCGGGTCAAATGGATTTGAGCTCAAATTGCCACCCCTACATAGAATAATCACCCCATTTTGGGGAGAGTACAAAAAAATGAGGATTTTGGGGAAGGCTGGTTGAGGAGAGTAGCATAAAAAATTATTTTTCTAAAAATATTTTATACTGTAACTAAACACTAGAAAATATTTTCGCAAATTTT
This sequence comes from Nicotiana obtusifolia, assembly GCA_002018475.1. Lineage (NCBI taxonomy): Eukaryota > Viridiplantae > Streptophyta > Magnoliopsida > Solanales > Solanaceae > Nicotiana > Nicotiana obtusifolia. The sequence goes on from MCJB01028790.1 coordinate 17,795, forward strand.
CACTCAGCAACCAAACAAGGGAATAAGATAAAAACACTCATTTTCTAGGAAAATATTTTTCTTCGTACCAAACACACCCTTAGTCCTAATTATGAAAGTATAAACCATTCAACAAGGACTTGTAACTCTTGTCGTTAATTAACCTATCCCTTTTCTTAAATTCTCAAGACGCTCAAATGCATCATACCCATCCCATTGCTGCACATTTCCTCCAACACAGTTTTGTAGGTCAGCTGATCAGGTGATAATAAATTGTTTAATATGTCTAATAGCACCCCAATCCATTCTTTAACTGGTGCTACATTTCAAGACTCCAAATTAAGATTATAAATCCTATGTCCCTCCTTTCCTTACAAAACTTCAGTCCCTAGTTCACCCTCCCCTTCTCGCACAATATTTTGAATTGATTATATAATGTTAATGTAGCTGTATAGGCATTGAGCTCACAAAGCCGCTTCATGAAAAACCTGAATGATCTCATCAACCTCAAGAAACTTTTGAATAGGCCTAACTTATCATATTTAATGCAAATGTATCCTGAATTACCGCATAATTCTCACTTTTTTAGCTAACAATAGAACAATGTATTGGAATCGAAATAATAAGGCGTCATACAGAAGTAATAACCAAACATTGGTAACTATAAATCAGACAAAATAAAAAAGAAAATTATAAGACTAAAAGATGCATAATATTTATATGGTTTGGTCCATTGACCTACATAAATATACTAGTATCAAAGAAAAAAGAAAAACCTTCCGAAAGAATAATTTTTTTTCCTAAACAAGACTCTTTTAAGAACTTCAATGTGGATGTTATTGTGTGTCATCGCATGAGAAAGAAGCCTCAATTTTAAAACGTAGAAAACTTCTTCCTCCAAGAAAAGCTTAAATATGAAAAAGTCTTTTTCTATCAAAAAAAACCTTTTTCTTTTCCACCAAGAGAAGTAATTCTAATCATGGTAGAAAATCAAGGCAAATGGTAACACATGTATATACATAAGAGTGGAATAATTGGTCTTAGCATAAGATCTCACATAAGATAATTAATACAGTGTTTGCTTAGTACATATAAAATAACTATCACATTATATATTTTTTGACGTGAGATAAAATGTGAAATAAGAGTACACGTTGTACTGGTAGGAAAAATAAGCATGACACGTATACTAACGATATGGTGACAATTGTCATTTGTATCAGGTTAATAAAGAAGAATAATGAGGCATCGTTAAAATACTCACAGAATTTACAGAAGAAGGTACCGTATCTGACAACTGGAAAAGAAGAAATAGGCACAAGATGTATGAATGCCATAAAAGAGGAAGATTCATGAACAATTACAAATATGGAAAGAGAATCAGCGTTATCTCTGATTACGCGCGATCACCTATTATTACCATAACGGTTAAGAGTAATTTCAGCAACGAGCAATTAATTCAGTTAATATTTGTAACCGGTAGGAATTAAGTGAGGGGAAGCCATTATATCTTTGTATCCTTATATAAGGATCCTTACCTTATTTTGTACGATCATCAAAATACTCACGGATATATGCAATCAGTCTTTTACTTTTATATCACTATTTGATTAAAGATTCTTGTTCACAATTCTTGTGAGAAAACATCAATCATCAATAAAATTTCCTTCCTTCATTTATTAAATATTGAATTTCAATTGCTTTTTGTTCTCTTATTTTTGGAAATGTGAACTTGGTTATTAGAAATCCGATTTTCTTTAATATTGACTTTGACCATAAGAACTATTTTTTGGTTAAACAAATTGGTTCCGTTACCGAGAATCTGATAATATGTTCATTTTTCATACTTTTATCTTTAGCAACAAAGCATGTCTACTACTAACGATATTGTTCAAGTGGGTGAGAGATTTCAAGAAAGACAACAAGGTGGAACTCCACCACACCATACGCTCACAACAACTCCACAATGGTCATGAGACAGTTCACCTGAAAGGTTTACTACTCGTAACTATGGAAAACAAGTTGGTGAGCAAGCAAACGAGCATGATAACTTGTGGAAGATGATTGCACAACAAGTTGGTGAAGCTTTGCGTGCTATCGCAAGTGGGTTTCCCAATGTTGAGCAGACCCCTCCACAAGTAACTTCAACTCTGGAAAACCCTCGTTCAGGGCTTGATAACTCAGGAAGTGGAGATATACCAAATGATTTTGGAGACGGAGGGTCAGGTACATCAAATAACTCTAATTTGCAAAGTTTGATACTAACCTTGCAGAAACAGATCAAAGAACAAAATGAGAGGATAGAACATATACCTGGAGTGCCATTGGTGATTAAAGGAGTGGATATTGACAAATATTCGCAATAAACCTGGAATCCGAGTGCGGCACCTTTGCCAATTCCCAAAAGTTTAAGATGCCTGATATCGCTAAATATAATGGGACCACTGACCCATGGGACCACGTTAACATATTTACTACCGGAATTAAGGGAAATGACTTAACCAAGCAGGAAATTGAATCAATCTTAGTGAAAACATTTGGCGAAATCCTCTTGAAAGGAGCATTAACATGATATTCGCTCTTACCTGAAAATTCTTTTGACTCTTTTGCTAAGCTTGCAAATTCATTTATAAAAGCACATTCGGGAGTCTAAAAAGTATAAAAGGGAATGGAAGATATCTTTAAAGTAAAACAAGAAATCACTGAATCGCTTAGGGAATTTGTAGATAGATTCTAGCGGGAGAGGATGATGCTACCATGTGCACCTGATAACTAGGCATTATGGCATTTTCAAGTAATCTAAATGAGAAAAGTTTAGAAGCCACGAAAAGATTGAAAGAAAGTCTGCGAGAGTTTTCTGCAACTACCTCAAATAATGAGTACAACAGGTGCAGTACGAAGTTACAAATAGAAGAAGCTACAATTTCCCAGCCAAAGGTAGAGAAAAGGTCCGTATCTAGACGTTCAAAGATAGAAATGAGGTTTGGTAAGAACAGGTACAAGCCTTATATGGGACCTGCGGGATGAGATTTACGATCAAAATAAGAACATCCACGGTTTGATTCAAGATCGAGACAAAATTAGACGAGTCCTTCCTTCCAATTCAAAAAGGAACAGAACACAACTAGAAATAGTGATCCAAACTCTCGATCAAGAGTAGGAGCTTACAATTTCAACGTTAGTGCATCTGAGTTGGTAGTTGTTCTAAGAGGAATGGGTGACAAAGTACGATGGCCAAAAGAGATGAGGTCAGATCCCAGCAAAAGGAGCCTGAATTTTGGTGTGAATTTCACAATGATCATGGCCGAAAGTAGGGGTGGGCGTCGGTCGGTTCGGTTCGGTTCGGTTCGATTTTCAAGAAGTTCGGTTCGGTTTGTTCGATTTTTGGTTTTGTATTAGGTAAACCAAAAACCGAACCAAAGTTAATTCGATTTTATCGGTTTCCCAAAGATCGGTTCGGTCGAATTTCGGCTCGATTTGGTCAGTTTAGACATATCATATTTGGGCTTTCATCTACTGAAAATAGATCTTCAAACATAAATTTTTTTCAAAGTATTACCTCTGTAAATTATATTATTGCACATCTAGTTTGGGTAATGAATATTGATAAAATTCCTCCTTAAGCTTCACACTGGAACTTGGTATTTTTTCCATTAGAAAAGAAGTTGCTGCCTAGTTACATTATATGCATTGATAAAGAAGGATTCCACGTAACGATATGTAGCACACATAATTACGCGTTCTAAAGTAAATGAATTCTCTAATTTTATTATTAAAATGTTGTGAACAAGTTGACCTGTCTAAGCACAATTAACAATTAAATAATAGAGTTAAGCAGAACAACGTTGAACATAATACATCTTTGAAGTGCCAACAACTTAAGATCAAGTGCTTAAGTTACTTCAGCGAGACATGGCTGCATTTTGGATGAATATAAACATCACATTAATTACTAAGGCAAAGTTGGTTGAAATTGAAGTGTCAGCAACCTGTAGAGAAATTGAGCGAAGTACAGTAAATGAAATCTATGGTGAAACACTTCGGTTTTTCAGTTTAACTGAAAACCAAATCATCAAAACCGATTACTGAATCGAACACCAAACTTTCAAAAAATATAAACCGCACATCGACCGAATAAACCAAAAAATCAAAATTTTCGGTTCGTTCGGTTTTTTCGGTTCGGTTACTATTATGTCCATCCCTAGCCGAAACAGATGAGGTCAGATCTCAGTAAAAGGAGGTAGGAATTTTGGTGTGAATTTCACAATTATCATGGCCATAGAACAATAGATTGTAGACTCCTACAAGGAGAAGTTGAATATCTATTGACCAAGGCTAACGCATTGATCAATTTAGTGAAAAAGGAAAATAATTTTACTTGAAAAATAGGCAAGAACCACAAAACTCCCATCACCAAAAAGGACGGTAAATGTTATAACTGGGGGTGAAGAAGTCAATGGGATAACATACAAAGCGGCAAAAAAGACATCCAAAATCACCATTACCCACGGGAAACAGGTTCGCCAGGTTTTGGAAGGGGACAACATAGTGTTTGACGATGAAGATGCGGACGACTTGATCATCCCTCATAATGATGCACTAGTAATATCTTTACTTGTTCATGATACTAATGTTAAACGAGTTTTTATTGAGCCAGGTAGCTCAGTGAATATCATACTACTGAGAGTAGTGAATAAAATGCAAGCAGCTGATCATATCATACCCAAGGCTCGATCATTGTCAGAGTTCGATAATTCAAGTATCATCACGAAAGGTGAAATCATGTTGTCAACGTTCGCAGAAGGCATCATCAAAGACACTAAATTCCAAGTGGTAGATGCAGACATGACTTATAACATCATTTTAGGCAAGCCATAGATTTATGATATGGATACGGTCCCATCAACATTGTACCAGGTGATTAAATTCCCATCACAATGGGGGATTCGTCAAATTAGAGGAGGTTAGCAGGCGACGCGGGTTATTAACTCAGTTGCAGTCGCAAGTGCAGCACTCGAGGATGGAGATAAGAAATAGTAATTACAAAATTCAGTTGAGCATAATTTATTTCCCACCTCAACTGAAAGTCCAAAGAATGAAGCTGATATAGATTCAAGGCCCGATATGATCCACGAGCCAGAGGAAAACGAAAATATAAAAGCAACCACGGAGGAGCTCAAAGTTCTTATATTATTTGTCCACTGGCCTGATAAAAAAAGATTACATCGGAACAAACTTGAGATTGGCAATGAAAGGTAAGTTGAATGAATTTTTGCATACTAATGTCGATTGTTTTGCTTGGTCACATTCATACATGACAGGTATACCACTGGAAGTAATGACTCATAAGCTGAATGGGGACCCATTGCACCCTCCTGACAAATAAAAGAAAAGGAAGCAAGGAGCATTTACAAATCAAGTAATTCAAGACGAGGTATAAAAACTTCTAAAAATTGGATCAATTCGAGAGGCAAATGATTGGTTAGCTAATACTGTTGTAGTCCAAAAAAAAAAAAAAGGGAAGTGGCAAGTGTGTGTGGATTATATTGATCTAAATAAAGCTTGTCCTAAAGATTCGTTTCCTCTACCAGTATAGATCAACTAATTGATTTTACTGCAGGCCATGATCTTTTAAGTTTTATAGATGCAAATTCTAGTTATAATCGAATAAAGATGAATCCTCTAGATAAGGAAAAACTTCGTTTATTACAGATAGAGGGACTTACTGTTATAAAGTTATGTCATTTGGCTTAAAAATGCTGGAGCGACGTACCAAAGATTGGTGACCAAAATATTTCAAGAGAACTTGGGAAAAACCATGGAGGTCAACATTAACGAAATGTTGGTTAAATCAGCACGAGCAATGGACCATTTTCAACACTTGTGTGAAACCTTCGAAATTCTCCGCAAGTATAACATGAAGTTAAACCCGGAGAAATGCGCCTTTCGTGTCGCTTTAGGTAATTTTTTTAAGATTTCTTCTTTCTAACAGGGACATCGAAGTGAATCCCGCTCAAATCAAAGCAATTAAGCAAATACCCGATGTATTTACAAAGAAAAAAGAGGTATAAAGGTTAACAGGTAGAGTAGCAGCTCTAGGGAGATATATATCCAAATCTTGAGAAAAATATTTTAAATTCTTTTAAATATTGGAAAATCAAAATCAATTTGAATGGACTGGCTGTTGACGGACAATTTTGGTCCTCCCTTTTTAAATTAATTTATTTATACTTAATAATTTACAATGAATGCTTTGAAAATATTCTCAATCAATAAATACCTATTTTACAAATTAACTAAGTATTAATAGCTTTGAAATTAATAATCTAGTTTTAGCATTATGTAAGTACAAATATACTTACTATATTAAGATTATTAAAATAATTTTTATACACACAACATAGGCTTTATAATTATTTCAATGAATCGCTTCTTAATTTTAGTTAACTAGATTACTATGATAATAATTCAAAACTAGTGTTATAATTTAGGAAATTAAGTATTTTATTACAATAATTAGTAGCATATTTGATAGTTATAATTTTACTACACCTTATTGAAAATAATTAAGTTTATTTAAATTAATTTCAACAGGGTTAAAAGCCAAAGGGCTATGGTTGCAGTTCTTTAATTAAATGAGGATTGACTATATTTTAGATAAATTTTGACCAAATGCATCAGTCCAATCCGAAAAAATGACCCAGGTCCAATTACCTCACTCCTCAATTTTGGCGATCCATGCCACTCCCTCTAAACCTATTCGCTTGTGCCACGTCATCTCCCCATAACACTCATAAAGAAGCATAGTGAATCCAAGCCGTCCGTTTCTCTAATCAACTGATGTGCCGGGTAATTTCGGCACATTTTGATACTATTTGCTTAAAGTCTAACTTGTTTTACTTGTTAATTCTCGTGATATTTATGTAATTTTAGTGTATTTGCAGAATAACAAGTGTCAAGACCCTGAAGAACAGAAAAGAGTGCAAAAATTTAGCTGACGACAAGAAAAGAGGTTAAAAGCATCGCATAGGTAAAAATGCGGTCGCAGAATGGACATGCGAATTGCATATGCTACAAGTAGATCGCAGACGAAGACAGAACTTTAGGCCAACCTTCATGTCAAGAATGCGGTCGCAAATGCGACCGCAAAACATTAATGCGAACCGCGAATTGGCCTAATGAAATCGCAAACATGAACAGAGTTCTGGGTGAAAGTTAGTGTGAAGAATGCGATCGCATTCTACGATCGCATAGTCAACATGCGAACCGCAAACCAAGATGTGACGAGAGCAAAACTGTCTGGTGTGATTTGCGACGGATGATGATGATTTGCGAACCACATTCCTGTTCTGCGACAGAAATGCGGTTCGCATTAGTTTAACGAGGGCAAAGCTGACTGACATTCGCTTCGGGTTTTTGGCCAACCTTCATGTCAAGAATGCAGTCGCAAATGCGACCGCAAAACAGTAATGCGAGCCGTGAAATTGGCCTAATTAAATCGCAAACATGAACAGAGTTCTGGGTGAAATTTAGTGTGAAGAATGCGATCGCATTCTGCGATCGCATAGTCAACATGCGAACCGCAAACCAAGATGCGACGAGAGCAAAACTGTCTGGTGTGATTTGCGACGGATGATGATGATTTGCGAACCACATTCCTGTTCTGCGACAGAAATGCGGTTCGCATTAGTTCAACGAGGGCAAAGCTGACCAACATTTGCCTCGGGTTTTGGGCCTCTATAAATAGGTTTTATAGGATTTTGTGAATGCATTCTTGTCAGAACTTAGAGTAGAAATTACGGCACTTGAGTATTTTTGAATTCTGAGAAGCTTTGGTGATTGAAAACCTTCTATTTTTTTAAGATGACATCAATTATTCTTCCTTGTTCTTTAATTATCAGCATGTGTAGCTAAACTCAACCGCTGAGGTTGTGAACCCTAAATGGGTATAATGTTGTTGATATCTTGATATTGAATTTGAATTCCAAAGTAAGCTTGATATTTTTTATTTCTCGTTCTTGAACTGATCGTTAATGGTTGCAAACATTAATGAACGCCAATTACCTATAACTTATCTTGGAAAAGTGAGATAGAGTTTGGTAGAAATAAATAACAAAAATTTAATGCTTTAAACCTTGCTTAACGAAACCACTTAGGAATAAGTAAGTTTTAATTTGGCGATTAATTGGTTGCTCTTAAGATTGACTCTTTTGTATTCGGGAGAATCGTAAGAGGATACATTATCCAAATATTGGGAAATATTGGATAGTAAGTTAGACATCAATTGCATATCAAGATAGGAATTCAATATTAGTATCAAGGACATTCTACTATATTAAAGGGGGCACAACCTTGGTTTCTTAAATTCATAGTTCTTACGTTCAAACTATCCTTAAACATTAGTTCTCAATTTTCGCTTTCCTTATATATTCAGCACTTCTTTATTCTATTTGGCTACTTGCTAGAATTACGACTTAGTAAAGTATTACATTAATTGGACAATAGTTTCACGCCTATTTCTTATGGGATTCGACCCCAACCTTGTTGGGTTACTATATTTGACATCGATCGCTTACACTATTATTAAGGTGTAATTTGAGCGAATCATCAACCGCCCACAATTTATCTTTGTTTTCCCTATAATTTAAAACACTCACCCATAAATCTCAAATCCACGGTCAAAACACTATAATTCGACGGCCACTAAAATTCCTCCTCTAAACTCGTGAATGCCCGAATTATCAGGGTCGTTGATCATCAAATCCAACAGCCCAGATCTCGTCTCTCATTCTTAACTCAAAGATGGACACCATCCCCTAACCCTAATATATTTGCAACTCCCGCAGCCGCCTTCTTTTCCTCTTTCCCTCTCTCATCTCTCAATCCCTCATGAACATCAATCAACAAACCTTGCACAAATACGTGCAAGATCATGAGATCCCTTATCAAATAGTCTTTTCTTGCTTCCTTATCCACAAATCATGCTGACTTTTTCTCTTTTGTTCATCAAATCTGAAGCACCAGAACCTAATCCTTAAAATCGAAGCGCCATTTCGTCTTTGTTCTCAAATCCAACTGGCAGAATCAATTGCCTCCTCCCTAGGATATGAAGCCTGAGATTTCATTTCCATTTTCACTGATTAGATTTCAAAACTCCTAATTCGAAGCCCTAGACTAATCGGTGCAAGGTCAAATCCTCAAGGATTCTTTGTGCTATGTCAAAATTGATGACATGCATGGCCGTTTTACAATATCATTATCATTATTCTTGGTCCAAAGGTCAAGTGCAGAGACCTCTGGAAATTGAGCCTTTATCCGATGGATTCTTGTTCTCAACAGGCAGTCCTTCTCTCTCAAGTAAAATCTATCCTTATTCTCACCACTATCATCTATATTTTCACTCGATTATGCTCATATCATCTACTATTCGTGATCTTCCACTATCCTAGTTTGAATCTGGAACCCTAAGCCATAAAATGGCACTATAAATAGAGCTTTGAATTCTCTCACATAGAGAACGAACAAGAGCCAAAAAATCTAATACGAGATATCAAAAATCCTAAGATTTCCAAGGTTAGGTTCTCTTTGATTAATTTCTCTTCTCCTTTGTTTCCGAGTTTTTTCACTACTAAACGCTTGAAGCTTTGCCTCCTATACGGCTAAGTTGAATCCTTGTTTTGTCTGCTGCACATAAGGAGGTCAGTATACCTCTACTCCCTCTTTTTTGAATATTTTATTCGAAACCATGAATCTACTATTGTCTTTTTATTGGTTTCTCTCATTTATAATGTTGTCATTAGTTTATGACGGCATGTTCTATCTCATAATGATTTGTTACTAATTTATGGATGACTACTATGCTTTTATGAGTCTTAAACCAGTTTGATTGAATTATTATGTGACCTTGATGACTGTTATTCTGAATGAAATGTCCTATACCATTCAGCTTTTTAATGTGCCTTGATAGTTTCCTCTACTTGTTCTAACTTCAGATTCCTCTAGTGTTCTGATGTGATCTTCGTGACTATCACTCTAATCCTGTTTAGTGAAATCTATTATTTTGTTCTTGATGTTGTTGTTTGATGATTTTAACTAAGATGGATATAAATGCTCAAGGTTTAATCCTTTACTACTCGGTTGAAGTATGGCAAGTTTAAATGTTTAAGGTGTTTTCTTCTTCACATGAGTGACTGTTCATCTGAAGAAACCGTTGAGTCATTGCTGTGAAAATCTTGTGTTTGTATTTAACTTTTAATCACATCTGTGAGTGTTCCAATATGATTAATCCATCTTCCATGAGTTAAGTTATGTCCATATTTACTGCATTTGAATATCAATTATCAAGTTGGTAAGTCGAATAGTGCCCCATCATGTACAAACATTTATCTTCCATCTATGCATCTGAGTTAAGCCTACTTAGCATGAAGTTTCCCCTGCCTTGAACATCATTTATCACTTACATTGGTTCTTTATTTAATGGAGTATAATTTTTCTTAGATAGAGATCAAACTGCTATTATGGTGCTGGTTTGTTAGTTATGATCTTTGAGTCTATTCTCCTCTCTTTTAGTATCTTTGTGATTCTAATGATTGTATTGATTAAACTAATGGTTGATATGTAAGCACATACTGATTCTGAGGTTGTCTCTTACTGAGTTTTAAGTCATGAAAAACATTTAAGTGTACTCAGGTTGTGATAATACATTTGTCTATTTAAAATATTGAAGCTATGTTTCCATTTGCATTTGAAGTCTAATCCTAAACACATTTAACATGCTACCCTCTATCTGATGACATGTTTATCCTTTCTTGGACCTCACATGATGGCCTTGATAGTAACTTTTCCATGACCTAATCTCTGCTCAGCCTTTTCTATGTATGCTAGTGACCCTATGTCATCTAATGTATCTGTTTGATTAACCACATGTGTGCCTACCTTGTTTTGAGGACTCCACTGCATTCTCTTAAGCATACATGTCTTGACTCTAAAGGGCTCATATCATTACTGCTTGAATTTGACTGTTCGATTTACTTTAATAGGACTGATTTGAAGTTAAGACTTTCAAATGAGATAGAAAGGTCACTTAACGATCTGAAACCTTGTTAAACACTTTTACATGTTTTGATTATATTTGTGATCATGTTGACGTCCTCAGGGTTCTAATTATAATGATTGCCAATTGGTAATCTTGCCAATCATAGTTGTGATGTGAATCCTTATAGGAGTTTTTGATTGTGATTACTATCCCTAACTTCTGCTAATACTCATTGAGTGCTCTGTTCAAATTGTTAGTCTGTGTCCCAGGACCAAGGTTAATGATCTGATGTCATCTTTGAAGTCGTTTAAACTGAATCTACACTCTTTGAAAAGCATTAACTATAGTGGTGAACCTGCAATGTGTTATAATTGTTAACTTGTGTACACTTAAGGGCCAAGGCTTAGTCAACCTATTGTTTAATGTGATTGGGTGTTATTTAGATGCATGCATGTAGTTATGAGTTATCACATACTAGAACTATATTTTTCTGCCCTTAGGATTTAGGTACCAGGTGTATGACCTCTTAACAGTAGCATGATAAGTATGTTTGAAACTCATTTCTTTGGGAACTGTCGAATTTGCTAATCACCTACTTAGTTCTGAACATAGTTGTGATGATATAGATAAACAGTTTTATGCCTTTATGGAATTCTATGGGACTCTATTAAGATGGGTATATACTTCTATGGTATGATATTGTGATGGTCATTCGTTTACATCGAAAGTGCCTCATTGGCACTTAAACCTGTGGGGAAGAAAGAGTCATTAGTGGTTAGGGGTATTTGGGAGTAGAGTTTAACTCTTGGTTGGGCTACTCTCCCTGACACAAGCATTTCCCTGGGCCTTGAGACCCTTAGGAACTTTGAAGTGTCAGGGGATTCGAAGGGGGATTTGACCTTGAGTGGAACTCAACCTTTAGCCCTTAATTTATTGATATTCAGTTCTCTCTTTAGGTTTAGTGTTTAATGACAACAAACGGTTTTCAATGTAAATCATTTTGCTATACATAACCACCACATTAGTATGACCCTTCATAATATTTAGTGTACTGATAACTTGCTATAATTTATATAAGTCATTTGCTCGCATATTTCATGTATGGACCTATGTATAGAATATTATTTTCTAATGAATTTCTCGCTTCCTTTTGAACATGTACAATTGTTGGGCCTGGTGAGTTCTCAAGGAACTCAGGCCTAAGCCCCGCATCATTGCATTTTGGGAAATCTGGAGCCTGCTGCTGTCCTTTCTCGCCGATCATTGGGCCTGGCTCTTTTTGGCCCAAAATTAGAGTCCATGTTTTCTCCTCACTGCTTACATGTTTTACTGCTCTACTGCTTTACTCTCTCTCCCTTTGCTGCATTTTGTTGTCTTTATCTCTTATATGTATACAACAATTATCGTATTAGATTGAATGCTTTACTTTACCTCCTGAATCATGTAGACAATCTAGGCAAGCCCTAAAAAATATAGGATTAAAAGAAATATTAGACTTAGTAATAGATAGCCTTAATTCGTTAATTATACACTGTTTATACTAATATTTACTAATGATTTTATGAAGTCTTTTGGGAACAAAACAACTTTAGCAAAGGCGATAATCCTCTCTTTTCAAAAACCTGAAGTGGAATCTAAAAATGGTCTTTTAAACTGCGCTTCTCCAAAATTGAACAAATGTCGTCGTCCAGTTTAAAGGGACTTCTAGCAATTTCTTCAAAGAAATGAATTTGAAAATCAAGGTATATCTTAACCTATTACTCCACATATTTTCACTATAGTTACATAAATAGCTGTAATCATTTAAAATGTTTAGAAGTTAATCCCATCCCATATTTTTATCAACACAAACATTATGTTTCAATCATATGTACATATAACATTAGCTTTTCTAAACCCACGTCTTTTAAAACCACACACCCTCTTCGCAAGTATTAAGTCTTAAAAGTAGATACGTAGTATGCCGCCTCTTTAATACTATTTTAAGCATAATACAAACAACTGACCCTTTAACCTAGTCTAAGTCCTATGGAGCTACCTCAAGTAGATTTTAAGGGGTGCCTAACACCTTCCCCTTAGACGAACAAAAACCCTACCCAAAATCTCACCGGTTAGTAGACTAATAAAGAACATGACTTTTGTAATTAAATAGGCACCCTAGTATACCTTAAATATTCGGTGGCGACTCTCTTTCATCAACAACAGAGAAATCACAAGTGGAATCTTGTTTTGACTAGTGCAAAATAGGGTGCAACAATATGGCGACTCTGCTGGGGATTTCCTACTTAGGTTCTGACCTTAGCAGACTTAGACTAGGTGCTTACTCTCCTACTGATAGAATTTTGAGACCCGACAAAGATGGTGTTCAAGTTTGCTGATTGTGAGTTAGTGCCGACATTGGAAGAAGTTACCAGTTTCACGGAGCTGTCATTTACAGGAAGGAAACCGATATTACCAGTCACCATGCCCGGCTACAGGTTTCTTGATGCTCTGGGTATGGCAAACAGTCGAGGTTGGAGAAACATCGAGGATGAGTAGGTAAGCCTGGATCAACTATTCGATAGGTTCAGGCACCGTGAAAGCTATGAATAGTAAGTGGGAGAATTTCAGTGTGATTAGGAACAGACAATGTAGGAGAGTCTCAGGCCCATAAATTTCTCAATGGTGTTGTTGGGATTGTTGCATTTCCCGCAGAGAAAAGGTCGGACCAATATCAATTTGTTACCCGTGGTTCTGGCGATATTCCGAGGTAGCCTCCAAGCTGCTCTGGTACCGATGGTGTTAGCTGAGATTCTAAGGGAATTGTCTGCATGTGCACGAGGGTATGATTTCTTTAAGGGATGTAACATGCTGCTTTAAATCTGGGCCACGGAACATTTCTTCCAGCGAGAGGCCACAGTCGACTACTTCGTGCGCGTCAGCAACATGATTTGCAGTGACAATGAGAGGATGAGACACTGGGTCTCCCCACATGAACAAGAAGAGTGGATGGAAATGCTGACCAACCTAAGTGGAGAATGGGTCAATTATAAAGCTGTCATGGCTAGGTGGAAGGGCAATCCTAAGGAATCCTCAGAAATACTTCATTTAGCTAATATGACTTGAGGGCATCCAGCCATACTCACCCCTACGGGTTCTCAGATAGTTTGGGTTGATTCAAGATATGCCTCTCTGGGCGAGGACATCATTGTATGAGGACGATTATAACGGACAGATTCCAATAGCGAGGAGAAAAAGGCTCCAAGAAGAGTGGAATGCTCTGGTCACAATGCCAATGGGTCAAAACTCGTGGTACACCTTGGAGTATTATATATGAATCGACGAGGAAGATAAGCTAGCCCGACAAATCAGAGAGGGTATAGCTTGGCTGGAGGACGCTGTGGCTTCTTTGCAAATCTACCATGAGATCCTGCCACATTAACTTCTGACTACCTCGTGCACCGTCAAGTGGTCTTAGGGTCCATTGATCACATGCCGCCCACCAGCTGAAGATGATGACCGAGTAGTAGAGTGCATCCAGATAGAATTCGAGACAAAGCAAGAGGAAGACCCAGAGGAAGAATCTGAGTTCAATGACGATGGAGAGGAATTTAAAGAAGATCCGGAGGAAGAGCCGGAAGAAGAAGAGGAGATAGGGAATAACTCCGGGGATGGTTACTAGAAGTTGGTTGATTTTCCCTTCTTTTCCACTTTGTATCTTTATCCCTAGTTTTCTTATTTTTCCTAAGGGCAAGTTGCTCAAGCCCATGCAGTTCTGTGAATCCGGACACAATGATGTAACTTCTGCTCTCGCTTATCTTAATCCAAACACTATCAATGAAAATAAAATTTGCTTCGGATCTAAATGTGTCAGATCTGATTGCTTGTCAAATATTCACGACTTAGGCCTACCTCTGGCAATGAGAGATCCCACGAACTCTAGGAAAACACACTTGCCTGAATACGTGAACTAACTGCCCTGTGTGACCTTTCACTAGTATAAATGATGAAACTGAGGGTGTGATTGGTATGAAGGAAAATAGTTTCCATGGAAAATGTTTTCATGAAAAATGAGTGGTTTTATCACTTATTTTCCCTTGTTTGGTTGGTGAGTGAAAAACTTTTTACGGAAAATACTTCTAGTGTTTGGTTAGGGAGTAGAAAATAATTTTCTATGCTACTCACTTCACCTCCCTTCCCCCAAGTCCCCATGTTTCATGTGCTCTCTCCC
>MCJB01028790.1:33038-49207 GCA_002018475.1 Nicotiana obtusifolia
CCCCCCCCCCCCCCCCCCAAAATAACCAACATTTTCACGATTTCATTTTCTTTAAAAATTTAATTATTCTTCTAAATATTCAGACGAACCCAAAGGAACTAATGCGCTTCTTCACTTTTTTACGCAAAAACAATATTGATATTTGTGCTCCATAACTTAAAAGAAAATACTGTTTTTTTGGTTGAAAAAGAAAGTATTCTTTTTACAATATGAAAATAAAGTACTCATTTTGTTGAAATTGAAAGAAAATACTTTTTCTACATCATGAAAAAAAATATTCATTTTGTTGAAATGAAAGAAAATACTTTTTACTACATCATTTTGTTGAAATGAAAGAAAATATTTTTTTCTACTTTATGAAAAGAAAGTATTTTTTTTGTTAAAATAAAAAAATTATTTTTTATATCATGAAAAGAAAATACTCATTTATTGAAATGAAAAAATAATAATTTAGGGTGGAGTGTGGCCGGGGATAGGGCCCGTGTGGGGGGTTGGTATTGGATTGGTATGGGTGGGGTTGGGTAGGTAGGGGTGTGGGGGTTGGTGGAGATGGGGAATAGGTAGGGAAGGTTGAAAAAGAGTTTTGGAAAATGTTTTCCCTTCTCTTGATAGGGAAAACATTTTCCTCCTATTAGAGGAAAATGAGCTCGTGAGGAAAACGTTTTCCAAAACATTTAAACCAACCAAACATGGAAAAATTAAAAATATTTTTCGGAAAATGTTTCCCTTTATACCAAACACACCCCGACTTTTGTTTCTTTTTCTTTTCCTGTCATTTCTTGCTTTATTATTATTCCCCAAAAGAAAAGTTGGTTTGCGTCGACTCAAAACTGCCAGAACCACCGTACAACGTAAGATCAAAGGGGAAGATGTCTGCTACAGATAACATGACCGAACATGATCTGATTATAGTCGATAGCCCAGTGCGATTGTGAGAGAAGGATGATACATGGAATGATGAACATGTGGCCAAGATGGCTCGGGAGATGGAATCTTTAAGGGAGGAAGTACAACATATCACGGAACTAGCACATTTGGCCTTGACAACGCCTTTCACAACCACCTCGTTTTCCTCTCTAGATTCAATCCCCGACCACTTTCCTTCTACCCCTTGCGAGGCTATCAACAACCTGACTTCGGTCCCCACCACTCAAATCATACCTCTAGTAACCCCTGCATACCCACCAAATCCTCCTATCCACACTCCCTACGTACTAATTACATTCAATGCCACAAAACTCACCCGTTACCACTAACACGATTCATACCTCTCCTCATGACGGAGTCACTTTACCACTCACCAAAATCAAGACATACCCGTGGCACATACCGCTGCACATGAGCGATATGTTCCTCCTGTATATGCCATTTCTCTACCTACCTTTATAGCGTCTGTCACGGTAAAGGTGCCTTATGAGATTGGCCAGTACGCCGAGATGGAAAGGAAAGATAGCCCATGGAGGCGGAGTCAGTGTTTGAGCAATTACAAATTTTTAGAAAACAAATGAAGAACCTCCAAGTCGCTCGAGGAAGTGAAAATCTGGACTATGAGGATATGTGTATCCATCCGGATGTGTATATGCCAGTAGGGTACAACCTCCAAAGTTCAATATCTACAATGGGATGGGTGATCCCCATACACATTTGAGGGAATATTGTGACAAGTTAGTCAAAGTTGGAAGAAACAAGAAGTTGAGGATAAAATTGTTCATAAGAAGCCTGACAGGGGAAACACTTACTTGGTATACTCGACAAGATCCACGAAACTGGAGGATATGGCGGAATATTTCATGAATCGCTTCCGATTCAACATAGAGATCACACCCGATAGGTTCGCATTGGTAAACCTGCAGAAGAAGCAGTCCGATTCATTCCAAGAATATGCACGCCGATGGAGATCAGAGGCCTCCAGAGCATAACCTCCGTTGGACGATAGTGAGTTGACTAAGTATTTCATCAGGGCCCAGGAAGGGATTTACATTGAGAAAATGATGGGCATGATGCTAGAAATTCCCCGAACTGGTCAAAATGGGAGATTTCTTAGAAGAGTGTATAAAATCTAGCAAAGTACAATCCGTGACTGCATTGCAAGCATATAGCAAGGCAATCCAATCAGGGTCAATCGGTAGCGGAAAGAAGAAAAAGGAAGAAGTATCAGCAGTCGTCCCTTATTATCAACCCAGTCTATATCGTGGAAATACCTCTTATTCCCCAAACGACCATTCACCACCACCCGCCTATGCTCCAGTCTACAACACACAACCATATTACCACCCCCAACCTCAATATAACCCGCCTCAAACCCATAGCAACTCGAACCCACAACGGCTATATGCTCATGTCTAAACCACCACTCATCAAAACCGACCCACTTATGCACCACGACCTCACCCAAATCTTGAAAAGAGAGGTTCCAAAAATTATATCCTGATAGCTGAACCTCTAGCTTAACTGTTTGAAAGATTGAGGAGAGCAGGATTGATACATCCATTAGAAGGATGGGTTCTTGAGTATCCCTCAAAGTATTTTGATTCAACCAAAAGGTGCGTGTACCATTCAAACGTGCCTGAGCATAATAATAAAGATTGTTTTAATCAAAAAAATGAAATTGAATCATTGATCAAAAGCAGATCCATTCAGTGCACTACGGCTCCGCCTAATGTAAAACGCAATCCGCTGCCAAATCATCGGAATCAGGGGGTCAACGTGATCACCTTGAATGAAGAATACGATTTGAAAGGAACCATTGTCATGATAGGAAATGTAGAGGCCGCAAGGGTCCCACCTCAAAGGATTCCGAGGATCACAGTACAACTGAGACATATGATGATGGTTCAGACTTACAAGCGACAACCTACCACTGCTACCAAGGACGAAGAGGATCGGGAATATAAAACTGTCCCGTGGACATATCAGCAAAAGGGAGAAGCCATGATGATAAATTTTGCGGTGGCATACGGTATGACTAGGTCAGGGAGATGCTACGCTCCTGAGGATGCAAAATGAGGGAATTTGGGAAGAGAGAGGATTCAGAGAAGAAATATAACAGACGCCGAGGCTGCAGAATTCTGGAAGAGGATGTCAACCAAAGAATACTCCGTGGAGGAACAATTGAAGAAAACTCTGGCACAAATATCAATCATGGATTTACTGATGAGTTTTGACAGTCATATGGACGCCCTAATGAAAGTGCTAAGTGGGGTAAGTGTGCAAGGAAATACCACCAGTGAGGCGCTGGCTGCAACTATTGAGAAAATGGTCGAAGAAAATATGATCACTTTCCGAAGAGATGAGCTTCCTATCAAAGGCCTGGGTCACAACAAAGCCCTACACATCACTGTCAAATGTGGAGACAAGGTAATGTCCGGAGTACTGGTTGATGAAGGATCAGGAGTCAACATCTGCCCGCTCTCTACTCTACGAGAGTTGGATATCCACCTGAGGGAAGTCAAGGAAAGTCATGTGAGGGTAAGGGCTTTTGATAGGTCACAGAAGGATGTCATTGGAGAAATTAATTTGGCATTGCAGATCGGACCAATTGAATTTCCCATACTATTTCAAGTGATAGATATTTCCTCTTCATACAACTTACTGGTGGGAAGACCCTGGATACACATGGCAGGGGCGGTCCCATCCACCCTACACCAGTGCATGAAATTCGAGTGGGGTTGTGAAGAGATAGTGGTTCATGGTGAATGAAGCCAATCAGCTTATCTGGAACATGCAGTCTCGTTCATAGAAGGGCTAGACGGGGTTGCTTTCCCTGCAGTAGAGATCATGCAGACCACAGAAATAGAAGAGACTGAGCAAAACTTGGGAATGCAATCGCCGTATATATTAAAGATGGCCATGAGAGAGATGATGAAATATGGATATAGACTAGGAACCAGGCTGGGAGCCGATCAAATGGGATTACAGAATTGATTGAACCAAATGGGCAGAGAGGAAGAGCGGAATAGGGTATCAACCTCCTATGGGGAAGACTTGTACCGATAGCTCTGAGAAAAGGCTTTTGTGCCAGATCATGTTTTGGGTTCAGGTTAGAGCTTAGCGCCAGAGGACGATATCATCGATGGGATGGGAAGGCTATTCACGATTATGATTGAAGAATTCTTTGACGAACTTGACATCAAGACACCAACCATTCAGAATCCAAACCAGGAGAAGATCTGAGGAATTGGACCGCCACCCTGCCTTTGGTTCGCCGAGAGTCTTGGTAGGTTGGAATTGTAAATATTTTTTTTATAAAAAAAAGTGCATGGTCAATTGAGGCCTGAACTATATCCATACCTTTTAGTCATTTTCCTCTTTGAACGCTTAGATGTTCCTCTTTTGATGAAATAAAAAGAATCTCTTTCTTAAAATTATTGCAACTTTATTTACCGCTTCATTTATACTTAGTTTTTCTTTTCAGTAATCAAAATGATAAAATTTCGCATTCTGCGATTGTGACATGTAACGAAACCCTCGAGAAAAACAACCCAGATTACGAGGAATACGATGAGAGTATGATGCCAGCAATCTCCCACAATAGATCGAATAGTTGGAAAGCCAGAAAAAGCCTAACCTTGAAGAAATAGAAGTGGTCAATCTCGGAAGCCAGGATGACGTGAAAGAAACGCGAATCGGCTTCCATCTAGAAGCAGAGCGGGAAGGAAGAACTAGTTGAGCTCCTCCGACAATATATTGATGCGATCGCATGGTCATATGACGATATGCATGGATTAAGTACTATATCATCTTGCATCAGTTGCCTACTAATCCTGTTAGACCGTCAGTCAAGCAAAAACCCAGAAAATCAAGTCTGGCCTGAGTTTGAAGAAAAAGGAAGAAGTAACCAAGTAGACAGAGGCTAATGTAGTAAGGGTCACTAATTATTCTAGTTGGTTGGCAAATATCGTCCTAATACCCAAGAAAGATGGGAATATCAGGATATGTGTGGATTACCGAGATCTCAACAAAGCCAAATCGAAGAACGGCTTCCCTTTACCAAATATCCATAGCATAAACTGCAGTTGTTCGTGGATTGTTTCGCTGGATACCACCAGATCCTGATGCACGAAGAATATGCAGTAAAGACAGCCTTCACCACACCTCGGGGAGTTTACTGCTACAGAGTCATGTCATTCGACCTCAAAAACCCTAGTGCCACTTACATGAGGGCCATGACGACCTTCTTTCGCGACATGATTCACAAAGAGATCGAGGTGTATGTGGATGATGTCAAGCACTTGTGGAGGTACAACTTGAAATTGAACCCGGTAAAAATGCACGTTCAGAGTCCCTACTTGAAAATTGTTAGGTTTCATTTTAAGCATAAAAAGGATAGAATTGGATCCATAAAAAATCAAAGCCATTCCGGAGTTTCCATCGCCCAAGAGTAAGAAAGATGTGATGGGTTTCCTGGGTAGACTGAATTACATTAGTCGTTTTTATAGCCCAGTCTACAGTAATTTGTGAACCTATCTTCAAGCTGCTGTAAAAGGATGCTGCCAAAAAGTGGACAGAAGAAGGTCAGAAAGCCTTCAACCGAATTAAGGAATATTTATCAAATCCACTAGTGCTGGTTCCCCCTAGCCCAGGAACCCATTGTTACTGTATCTATCAGTCTTGGATAATGCCTTTGGATGTGTGTTGGGACATCACGATGAAACTGAAAGAAAGGAGCATGCCATCTACTACTTAAGTAAGAAGTTCACACCATGCGAGGCCAAATACACTTTGATAGAGCGCCTTGCTATCTTTAACTTGGATTGCCCAAAAATTAAGGCATTACATGTCAGCGTACACCATGTATTTGATATCTCGGCTCGACTCGCTCAAGTATATCTTTCAAAAGCTGATGCCCACCAGAAAGCTAGCTAAATGGCAAATTCTCCTCAACGAATTTGACCTTGTGTGCATAACCCAAAAGTCTATTAAAGGAAAAGCTTTACCCGACCACCTTGCCGAGAATCCAGTGGATAAGGATCATGAACCGTTCACTACGTACTTCCCCGACGAGGAGGTATTGTTCGTTGGAGAAGACATCGCAGAATCATACCATGGATGGAGAATGTTTTCCGACAGAGCAACGAATTTCAAAGGGGTAGGAATTGGGGCAGTTCTAATTTCAGAATCCGGACAACACTATCCAGCATCAGCAAAGATAAGATTCCTTTATACCAATAATATGGCCGAGTACGAAGCATGCATCCTTGGGATCAGGATGGCAGTCGACATGAACATCAAAGAACTTTTGGTCATAGGGGATTCGATCTTTTGATACATCAAGTCCAAGGGGAGTGGTCTACCAAAAATGTCAAGATTTTTTCGTACCTGCAATGTGTAAAAGAGTTATGCAAGAAATTCACAAAGATTGAATTCAAGCACTTTCCCAGGATCCAGAACGAGTTTGCTAACGCTCTTGCAAGCTTATCATCCATGATTCAGCATCACGATAAGAATTATATTGACCCTATCGAGGTAGAGATCAGGATCAACATGCGTACTATTTTCATGTAGACAAAGAGCCAGACGGTAAACCATGGTATCATGATATCATAATATTTCTCGAAGCAAGAGAGTACCCAGAGAATGCTACCAATATTCATAAGTGAGCACTTAGGAGGTTGGCAAATCACTTTTTCCTTATCGGGGAAGTCCTGTACAAGAGGACCCCAGACTTGACTTTGTTGAGATATGTGGACACCACTGAGGCAACCAGACTATTGGAAGAAATACATGCAGGAACGTGCGGACCCCACATGAACGGTTTTAAATTAGCTAAGAAGATTTTGAGAGCCGGATACTTTTAGATGACCATAGAAAGCGATAGTATCCGCTACGTGCAGAAGTGTCACCATTGCCAGATCTACGGGATTTTATCTGGGTTCCTCCCAATGAGTTGAATGCGATGGGTTCGCCTTGTTCGTTCGCCGCTTGGGGCATGAACATGATTGGACCTATAGAGCTTTCTGTATCAAACGGGCACCTCATCTTGGTATCCATCGGCTACTTCACTAAATGGGTTGAAGCATCTACCTACAAGGCCGTCACAAAGAGGGTAGAGGCGGATTTCATCCGAAACAACATGTCTGCCGATTTAGGATACATGAGTCAATCATCACTGATAACGCAACTAACCTCAACAGTAATCTCATAAGGGAAATCTACGAGAAGTTCAGAATTGTCCACCGCAACTTCACAGTCTACAGACCACAAATGAATGGAGAAGTTGAGGCAACCAACAAGAATATTAAGAGAATTTTGCAAAATATAGTGGACAATCATAGGCAATGGCACAAAAAACTATCCTTCGCCTTACTGGGTTATCGTACCACCATATAGTGGACAATCATAGGCAATGGCACAAAAAACTATCCTTCGCCTTACAGGGTTATCATACCACCATGAGAATATCCACTGGGGAAACGCCATACATGTTGGTAAATGGAACTGAAGCTGTGATACCCGCAGAGGTCGAGATATCATCCTTAAGAGTCATACAAGAAGCCAAGTTAGACGATGTAGAATGGATACGAGTCAAATAAGAACAACTCATGCTCATTAACGAAAAGAGGATGGATGTAATATGTGATTGTTAGCTGTATCAGAATAGGATGGTAGTGCATTTAACAAAAGGGTGAAGCCTTGCCAATTCACCGGGGCAATTGATTCTGAAGAAAATCTTCCCCCACCAAGAAGAATCCAAAGGAATATTTGCACCGAATTGGCAAGGTCCTTACGTGGTTCACCGAGTGTTCTCGTGTGGAGCTCTAATCTTGGCAGAGATGGACGAATGAATCAGCACGAAGCCCATCAACTCAGACGCAATAAAGAAATACTATGTTTGAAGGCAATATAGTTAGGTTTTACTGTAAAAGAACTATGCTCAACCAGACTTCCCACGGAGGGATACGTAGGCAACCCACGTAGGGTTAGATTTTTTTTCTCTCCCCTATCTTATGTAATAGAAAATCCAAATATCATTTTGTACTGTATCCGGAACTACTCCACAACTTGATTTCCTTGGAAAGGAATACTTAGGCAATCCTCATCGGATTCAGTCATCTTTTGTAATTGAACTACGTTCTGGCCTGATTCCATTTGGATATGTAGGTAATCTGGGTTAAACTTGGCCATTTCACTCTCAATCTCATCATTTTACATTTATTGTAATCGAACTACGTCTTGACCTGATTCTATTTAGATACGCAGGCTGCCTGAGTCATGCTTGATCATGTTTATCATATTTTTATTATCATCCATGAACTAAGTTCAGACTTGATTCCATTTTGGACCCTAGGAAACCTTTATAATGCATTTGTTCAAATTAGGACGCAATCATAATGACAAGAAGTCGCGTCGTCAGAAGCATCGTAGAAGATCGACATGAACGAGAACCTTTTGAAACATGTCATAATCCGGAACGATGACATTTGTCATAAAACAAAGATTTTCAAAAAATGCGTTCTAAAAAATATATCGTAATTTTTTCCACCTAATGAAATTCGTGGCATAATCTTACTAGGACCACGACAGAACAAGTACTGTGGTGGACACAAACCAACCCCCCTATCGCTAAGAATTTCTCTTTGAGTACAGGGTCAATAAGACGCAAGGAAATGTTGCGAATACATTGAGGCAAATGACAAATCCGCCATTGTCTCAAGATTATCACCCTTTCTTTATTTAAATTTTTCAGGTATAACTGAAACTAATTCCTGAATCCTTTGTAGGTATCTTGGAATCAAACCGATGGCGCAAACACGACATATTGTACATAGCAAACCGTCCGCTAAATCAATCAGAGCATCTTGTACAAAACAAGCCGTCGGCTTCACCAATTGGAGCCCTGTACATAGTAAACCATTCGCTCAACCAATCAGAGCACCTTATAAAAAATGAGTCGCTGGGTTCACCAATTGAAGCCCTGTATTTAGCAAATCATCAACTCAATCGATCGGAGCGCCAGTACAAATCAAACATCGGCTTCGCCAATCGAAGCCCTGTATATAGCAAACTATTTCGCTCTGATAATGAGAACGATCTGCACCGCCGCTCCGTCACATTGGAGGCTAGAATAGATAGTGCAAACCTCGTCAACAACGTTCTGCCAATCGATGGCCGCAACTTAGCTTCGCAGTCAAGAGTATCTCTTAGGCATGCTTTTCTTTTCCTTTATTACTATCTTGAATGTTTTGACATTTTGCTCGTACAGCTCCAGACATGATTACGTTTTTTTCAAGTCAATCGCTCCTATCAAGCGAATATTACTTTACATTTTTAGTGCAAAGATCTCCCAACAAGCGAAAACGAACTCTACAAGTCAATCTCTCCCAAGCGGTGATTACTTTACTTTTTTAGTGCAAAACTCTCCGAACAAGCGGAGATGCACTCTACAAGTCAAGCTCTCCCAACAACTGGAGACACTTTTCAATGCAAAACTCTCCCAACAAGCGGAGATGCATTCCACAACTACTCCTGACCCAAGGAGACTCAATGCTTCAACAACTATGGAACGATACACAACCCGTCTAACAATCGAGTCAAGTTCAAGTATCCCATCATCTCGATCCCAAATAATGGCTCGCTGGCAGTCAGGTATCATCATTCCTGCATCATTTATATTATATCTTAACATATTCTGCATTGCAATATATGGGTATGTGTGTATTTTAATTTTGCAGAACGAATATCGCTACATGGAACTCCTTCTAAGCAGCAGACTGAACTACAACACTATGAGGGACAGCAAACTCATTAGCGCGCCAAGGGTCCGAGCTCAAGCTTGAAAACAATCAGTAGAACTCTAATTATTCAAATCTTTCAAGTCAAGCTGCAAATTCAAAGCTATCATGAGTGTCGAATCTTCCATCTCGCACTATCGCCATAATACGATACCGGGGCAATTCCTGCGAGCATCACTTATTCAAAAGCTCCTCACTCCATAACTGCATGAGGCATGATCCTCGTTAATCCCGAGGTATGTAAGCAATTCGAAGCAAGAATTTGGCCCCAATTTCCCAAAATCCTCCTAAAATCTCTTTAATCCTACGACTCATAATTTCCGTGCTATTCCTGCAATGAATACCTAAAGTCTGGAAAAAATAGACTTTGGTTCAATTTCTTTGCCCAAAAACTCGTTCATCGTCTCCGGTCAAAGAGCAGTAGCTATTGACGGCCAATTTTGACCCTCCCTTTTTAAGTTAAAATATTTATACTTAATAATTTACAATGAATGTTTTGAAAATATTTTCAATCAATAAAAACCTATTTTACAAATTAACTAAGTATTAATAGTATTAGTATTTACTATTTTAAGATTATTAAAATAACTTTTATACACACCACATAGGCTTAATAATTAATTCAATGAATCGCTTCTTAATTTTAGTTAACTAGATTGATACGCTCAAATTACACCTTAATAGACAGTGTAAGCGGTCGGTGTCAAATATAATAACCCAACAAGGTTGAGGTCAAATCCCACAGGGAATAGGTGTGAAACGTTTACTTAATTAGTGTAGTACTCAACGAAGTCGTAATTCTATCAAGTAATCGTAACCGAAAGATGTATTGAATGTAAGTTTAAATGAAGACTAATTGCAATATTATAAAGGTAAATAATATGATTCAAAGAAACCAAGGTTGTGTCCCCCTTAATGTAGTATAATGCTATTGATATTAATATTATATATTTCCAACGGAAGACTTTCTTGATATGCAATTGATGCCTAATTTACTATCTAATATTTTTCAATAGTTGGATAATATGTCCTCTTTATGATTTTCCCAAATACAAAAGAGTTGTGATTTAAGAACAATCAATTAATTCCAAATTAAAACCCACTTATTCCTAAGTGATTTTATTAAACAAGGTTTAAAGCGTTGAGTCTTTGTTATTTACTTCTACCAAATTCTACCCCACTTTTCCAAGCAAAGATAGAATTAAATGGCGTTTGTTAATGTTTGCAACCACCAACAATTGTTTGAAGAATAAGAAGTAAATAAATATCAATCATCCGTTGAAACTATATTCAATATCAAAATCTCAATAACATCATACCCATCTAGGGTTCACAATCTTAGCGTTTGGAATTAGTTACTCATGCTAAAAATTGAATGTGAAAGAATAGTAATTGTCATAATCTTACAAAGTATAAGGTAATTGATCCAAAAAGCTTCCAAGAATTCAAAATAGTTTAAGCCTTGTACTTGTTGCTCTCAATTCTGACAAGATGCCCTTCACAAAATCCTATTAAACCTATTTATAAGGGCCCAAAAACCGAGGCAAAGTTCGGACTAATTTGCCCCTGCTGTCAATAATGCGGACCGCATTTCTGTCGCAAAACAGAAATGTGGTCCGCAAATCTTCTACGTCCGTCGCATATTTGACCCAAGGATTTTGCCTTCATCGCATTCCGGATTCGCGGTCCGCATTGAAGAAATGCGGACACCTTCTGCATCGCAAATCCACCAACCTGTAAACTGGATACTTGATTTGCGGTGCGCATATCGATTATGCGATCGCAGATGTGATCGCATTCTTTACCCTGACTTTCACCCAAAAATCTGCTTGCGTCTGTGATTCCCTAGTGCGAGTTTGCGGTCCGCATCTTTATTATGCGGTCGCATATGCGACCGCATTCTTAACATGAAAAAGTGCCTAGAGTTCTGTCCTTGTTTGCGATTTGATGTGAAATATGCGGTTCGCCTGTGCTGTTTGCGACCGCATATTCACATCTGTGATGCTGTTCAATGCTTTTCTTGTCTTCAGTTGGCTTTTTGAGCTCTTTTCTGTGCTTTTAGGTCCTTACACTTGATGTACTGCAAATACACTAAAATTACATATGTATCGATGGAATTTGCACGTAAAACAAGTTAAAATCTAAGCAAGTAGTATCAAAATGTGCCGAAATTCCCTGGCACATCAACACCCCCAACTTAAAATCTTGCTTGTCCTCAAGCAACTAAGACAATACTATCCTATTCTAGACTCTATTTACCAAACATGAAACAATGCTGACTATGGACAGTGTTTGTTGTTAGTATTTCAAGCATACTTCTTTGAATGCTTTACCCTCCCTGAATCATTAGTATATTCAAGGAAAACCAATCAGCTTGTGAATCTTGAGCCTCAACAAAGTGACTAAAGGCTACCTTCAACTGAGTGCACTTATGCTTTACTAAAAACTCAGCTTTCTATCAACCTCGCAATTCATGTGCCCTCACTAGAAAGAAAGTCCCAAACTCACAATATTTATCATAACAACACAAAGGGACTAAAGTGCAAATACACTCACTCTCAGAACAAAATTTCAAGTGTCACCACATATCATACCATAGGCTTGCCCTTATTTTAATTCATCACCTACTTCTAAGAACACTCAGTTAGAGATCACATAAGGACTTTTTAAGCTTGTAATGTAGGTTTAAGGAAGGGTAGGATAAATATTAATATATGAGTGACTACATCCTCCTTGAACACTAATTACATTTTTCTTTCTTTTTACACTTTGCTTCTTTTCACACCCCTTAGCCTCAATGCGTTTAGTTCCCAATGTGGACCCCACCTTAAATACCTCTCTAATTTCCTTCAGAGCTCCATTATTGTAAATACACATAAATAACTATTTTTTTCTTGTCTTTTTCTTTTCTTTTTCTTTTCTCTTTTTTTTTTCTGGAGCTTTCATAAATTCACATTAGCACTTTGAGGTATAAGCTCTCACCCTCACTGCATAACCTTATCCGTTTCCATTTTGACTCACACCTCCAACTTAGGCTTTTAGCCTCATTCTCAATGTTCAAGGAGGAACGAGTTCAAAAGAGATAATTATTTTTACAAACGGGAAAGGTTTGTAATGAGGAGGCCAAAGAAAAGGCTAAAAGGCTCAAATAGGATACTAGTGATATTATTTATT
Organism: Nicotiana obtusifolia; assembly: GCA_002018475.1. Classification (NCBI taxonomy): domain Eukaryota; kingdom Viridiplantae; phylum Streptophyta; class Magnoliopsida; order Solanales; family Solanaceae; genus Nicotiana; species Nicotiana obtusifolia. The sequence continues at coordinate 45,944 of MCJB01028790.1, forward strand.
CACAGGTAGGTTAAAAAGGCTAAACATCTTTCATAAATAAAACAAAGAATGCCTAAGATCCTCTCTCCAACTCAGTGTAATTATAATAAGTGTCGAAAAACAAACTGGGCAAGTTTTAGATGGCAGAGGTAAAATCAAGAACCATTTAAACAAAGAGCTCACACACGTAGCACACAAACTGTTTGGTTAACATAGTTTACAGCTTTAGAGTTAACATTTGGCAAATCAAGGCTTTCCTCATATATAAATACATGACTCTAGGTAGACCTAGAGTTACAGAGTGAGCATCAAGTTCACATAGTTGATCTGTTAAAAAGGGTATAATCTATACACAGGTGCACATACTTGATACTAAACAATTACACCGTCCCGGTCAACCTGTTTCATTTTATTGTCCTGGTTCTACTATTACACCCTTGAAAAAGAACCCGGCAAAGAAAAAACAAGGGGATTTTATTGGCAAACTTTACTTTCTACTAATTAACTACAACAACATATATACAGAAATCATTAAACATTAATACATATTTTACAGTTACTAATGTCGCAAAACATACAAGAAAACAGATCGAATATACAGATAAGGCTACCACCCCCAACCGAAATCATGCATTATCCCCAACGCATAAGAAAAGAAGTTAGAGTTCAAGGGCCTCCCTAGGGTGCATTCGCGCTAAGGGACTAGTAGCCTATGGATCCGTTGCAGCTGCAGGAGGGCTGTGGGACTGAACGGGAGCTGGTGTTGGGGCTGCTGAGCTGCTAGCTTCACCCACTGGTGGCTGGGTGGCCGATGGGTCTGCATGGGCGGCCACATCCACTAGCGAGTGATGTATGGCCCGCTTAATGTTTGCGTGCTCCTTTTCCTCCACTGTTGGAGCAGCAATCTACTTGCCCTTGTCCTGAGGGTCATCACCCTCATCGGACCATGAACTGGTATCCTCTATCTCTACCCCTTCTAACTCTGATGAATGTCCCGATGTCTCGTCATCAGTAACATCAATCGGTACCGGAGGAGCTGGAGGTTGAGACACTCTGGCAGACGGAGGTGCAATGTCTGCCATTAGAGCAGTGAAGTCCAAACCCAGGTCTGGTGCAACAATGTCTGCACCTTGGTCACCCTCTTTGGGGAGGAGAGATGCTAGGTCGAACTCCAAATTTTGCATTTTCTGGAGTTCGCTCTTCATAGATTTCACTTCTTCCCTCAGCTGAGGTAAACCCCTAACCTCACCTCTCTCTATCTGTTCAACCCTAGACTCAAGTTTGTGCAAACGATCCCCAAACAATGTTCGATGTTGTTGGAGAGCGGTTATTGACGTTTGAATTGGAGTCAGGGCTTGTTTGATCAGGTGTGGCAGGGTTTTCAAGAGTTGGTCCACTTTGGCATTGGCATGTTGTGCAATAAGACCAAGTCTTGAAAGGGCTGGCATTGTCGACGAAGGTTGACCCGTGGTGGACGGGGATGCAGGATCTGCAACAGCAGTGGAGGCTTTTGGATCTTGGGGAGATATGAGAGTTTGGGAGTCAAGGTCATGAAGTGGGGTCTCTGTTGGGGCAGAAGAATCACTGATACGAGTGATATCTATATCCCTCGTTGACTTTCCGAGTTTGTCAGCTTGTGGCAAGAAAGGCACGTTGGCAAAGGGCTGTGATCAAACTTGGAAATGGAAGTGATGTGGCACGCTGCGTTTCCCGGATACCAATCTCCTGGAAGATGAGACTCCCCACATCTATTTTTATATCGGCCATAATGCACGCAATGAGAAGTGCTTTCTCAATGCTTATATCTATTTCAATTCTGGACGGTATTAAATGGGAGGTGACGAAGCTCAGCCAAAATTTTCCCTCCCTTATGAGGTCCTCTTTATAGATCTTCTTTCCAGGGTTTATCCAAGTAGGAGTCCCCTTTGCAATAATGGACGCTATCCACCCACGTTCATTTTCTCTGTTGGAGTACTTGGCATCGTACTCAGCTGTGCCTGATTGCCAATCGGGGAAGTAGATTTCATTAATTTGCTCACTGTTGCAAAACACACTCTTTCCCCGAACGTGTACGATGCCAATAAATATTCTGTTGCGTCTGTGGTGCCCCGTTCTTGAAGCTCCATAGGATGCATAGAATTCCTGGATCATTGACTCGTTGTACTCTTTAGGATCCCTAGTGAAATACTCCCATTTTCTCGTTTTTATGTTGTCGAGAATATGGGGGCATTGTTCTTGTAGTCCATTCAAACTCAACTGTTTTTCCCCCAAGATTTTTCTTTTAGTCAGCCCCTCCCTAAACAATGTCCTGGAGCCTTCGACCCCGAATTGAAGCTGAAGGTCATCTCCACGCTTCCTTCTAGCCTCAGCCACTAGATCAACTTCGGGCAAGCGGTTCTCCTCATCAGACTGGGAGGTGCTTGGCAAATTTGGTTCCATTCTTACATGTTTGGGCTGAGCTGTGTTAGGACCGGATAATGACCTTTTCTTTGCGGAATGCTTTTTAGGTGCCATATCTGCATGAGGGTAAGATGTAAGCGACATTGTCATCAGTAGAGAAAACAAAATAGAAGAATCAATAAAGAGTTTAAATGAATGCGGCGTGGTTTGCAGTCGCATAACCACTATGCGAACCGCAAACTCGTCGCATTCATAGGTGTGCAAAGCTAGATGTTATTCTGCGGTGGGATATGCGATCGCATAACCACTATGCGAATCGCATAACCATCGCAGAATGCTCTTGTTCACAGACATGTTAGCAGAAGACAAATGCGATCGCATATCCACCGTAAATTGAGATACGCGATCGCAAACTTGACGCGGATTTGCTGGTGTTAATCCAGATGTTCTAACCCTATTTGCTGTGCCTTTGCGGTTCGCATAGTAGTTATGCGACCCCAAAGGCACCGCATTTTTCGTCTTCTTCAGGTATCTAGGGTTTTAGGGATGCGGTCAAAGCGCGATCCATATTTTGATTTTGTGGACCGCAAATAACTTTGGATTCACAATTATGTTCATCCCCCCATAACTGACAACCCTAGATTCTTGTATCCATCCCCCAAAATGCTCAAACATCTACAATGGGCCACAAAACCTAACTTGCATAGTGAAAATTACAGACATAGCAAAGGTAGTAGTTTAGTGGATCAGCACACATACCTGGGAAGAAGATTTCAGGGAGTATGACAATTTTAATCAGAACTCTAATGTTGGTAAGCTTGAATCTCAGTTTTCCGCCGATATTCTCTATTACTGTTCGTTTCTCTGTTCTCCCCCCCCCCCCCC
>MCJB01028790.1:49227-69606 GCA_002018475.1 Nicotiana obtusifolia
CCCCCTTATTTTTTTATACTATATTGAATGATTTAAAAGAGGAGGAAATGCGGACTCTTACCTGTCACTATGGGATGGATAAGTCATCGCATAGTTTAAATCCGACCCGCAAATTAGACTACCTCACCGCATTATTGTCATTGTTCTGAGCCAAACTTTCTGTCTCTGTTTGCGATGAAAATACGGACCGCATAATGAAAATGCGATCCACAAACTGCAGTACATCTTCGCATTTTTGACAGCCATTTTATTCCAACTTTCTGCTTCAGTTTGCAACACAAATGCGGCTCGCATATTGATAATGCGATCGTATTTGTACAGCATTTGTCACATTGTAGTTTTTCTGCAGTTGCAAGAACTCCTTCTCAGTTTTGTGTCCTTTTTTCAAACTCCTGCATTCTAAAACACCCTTCAAATAGCCCTAAGTAGAACTATCTATCAAAAACTTAAATAAAGTTACAACAACAAGCAAAAATAAATGTTACCACACATGGGGTTGCCTCCCATGAAGCGCTTGATTTAACGTCGCGGCACGATGAAGTTGAGACGCCTCTGAATTCATTCCATGGTTGGGCATGGACCATCTTTTAGAGCCAGCTGCTCTACCAAATGCTTCTCACCGTCTACTCCCAAGTAATGCTTAATTCTTTGACCGTTCACCTTGAAGGTTCGGAGCCCATCCTCCGATGCTAATTCTACAGCTCCAAAGGGAGAGACATCAACGACTTTGAAAGGGCCAGACCATTTAGATTTTAGCTTGCCCGGAAATAATTTTAGTCTGGAGTTGAAAAGCAATACCAGATCCCCTGCCTTGAATTCTCTTTTAAAGATCTTTTTGTCATGGACGAATTTCATTCTTTCTTTATACACGGCTGTACTTTCATACGCGTGGAGACGGAACTCCTCCATTTCATTCAATTGTGCTAGCCTCAAAGCTCCAGCTTCTGCCCAGTCCATGTTTAATCTTTTTAAGTCCCACATAGCCTTATGCTCAAGTTCCACAGGTAGATGGCAAGCTTTTCCAAAATCTAGCCGATAGGGCGATGTACAAATGGGGGTGTTGTACGCTGTGCGGTATGCCCATAGAGCATCATCTAGCTTCTTCGACCAGTCGGTCCTGTTTGCATTCACCGTTTTTGCTAGTATGCTCTTTATTTCACGGTTAGATACCTCCACTTGACCGCTTGACTGTGGATGATAGGGTGTGGCAACCTTATGCTTGACACCGTACTTGTCAAAGAGAACTTTAAAGGCTTTGTTGCAGAAATGCAAACCCCTATCACTGAGAATGGCTCTTGGAGTACCAAACCGGGTGAAAATGTTCTTCTTTAGAAATGCGGTCACACTCCGAGCCTCGTTGTTTGGTAAAGCAACGGTTTCTACCCATTTGGACACGTAGTCCATAGCCACTAAGATATACTTCATCCCACATGAGCTTATAAAAGGGCCCATGAAGTCAATGTCCCAGACGTCGAATAGTTCAATTTCCATCACAAAGTGCATCGGCATCTCATGCCTCCTAGAGATGGGGCCCTGCCTTTGGCATTGGTCACAAGACTTGACCAACTGATTAGCATCCTGATAAATTGACAGCCAGTAGTAACCACATTCTAAAATCTTTGCTGCCGTTCTATTTCCCCCATGATGACCCCCAACCGGTAAGTCATGACAAGCTTTTAGAATTTGCAGCATTTCTTCTTCAGGTACGCATCTCCTGATGATGTTGTCCGCACAGACACGGAACAAGAAGGGTTCTTCCCAGTAATAGTTCCGGCAATCTCTCAAGAACTTCTTCTTTTGGTACGACTCCAATCCTTCCGGAATAAGGTCGCTGACTAGGTAGTTAGCGATGTCGGCATACCAAGGTGCAAAGGAATTGGATAAAGCCAGTATTTGATCATCTGGAAATGCATCATTGATTTCCAGCTCTCCTTTTTGTCTCCCCGCTTCTTCAATTATGGACAAGTGATCAGCCACTTGGTTTTGTGTTCCTTTCCGATCCATCACTTCAAAATCAAACTCTTGCAGCAGCAAAACCCATCGAATCAGCCACGACTTTGCATCTTTCTTCGCCATGAGATAGTGGAGAGCTGCATGATCGGTGTACACGATTACTTTGGAGCCCAGCAAATACGCACGAAACTTCTCGAAAGCATAGACAATGGCCAACAGTTCTTGTTCAGTTACTGTGTAATTCATCTGCGCCCCATTAAGTGTTTTGCTAGCATAGTAGACTGGGTGAAGAACTTTATTGTGTCGTTGGCCCAGCATCACTCCAATAGCTACACCACTGGCGTCACACATAAGTTCAAAAGGAAGTGACCAATCAGGTGTGACAATAATGGGTGTCGTGGTGAGCTTTTCCTTCAGTTCCTCAAAAGCTTTGAGGCATTTCTCATCGAAGACGAACTTGGCATCCTTCTCAAGGAGTTTACACATAGGATTTGCAATCTTTGAGAAATCCTTAATGAAACGCCTATAGAATCCGGCATGCCCCAAAAAACTACGAACACCTTTGACGAACGTGGGTGAAGGGAGCTTAGAGATGATTTCTATCTTAGCTTTGTCTACCTCTATGCCACGCCTTGAGATTTTATGTCCCAGAACAATACCTTCATCCACCATGAAGTGGCATTTTTCCCAATTTAGCACAAGGTTTATCTCTTCACATCGCTTGAGCACTTGTTTGAGATTACTCAGGCAATGCTCAAAAGTATCACCTACTACCGAAAAATCATCCATAAAAACCTCAAGAAAGTCCTCTACCATATCAGAGAAGATAGACATCATGCATCTCTGGAAGGTAGCTTGAGCGTTGCATAGGCCGAATGGTATCCGGCTAAAAGCAAATGTTCCATATGGGCATGTGAATGTTGTCTTCTCCTGGTCCTCCAAAGCTATGTTGATCTGATTATAACCGGAGTATCCATCAAGGAAACAATAGAAGAACTTTCCCGCTAGCCGATCAAGTATTTGATCAATAAAAGGCATAGGAAAATGGTCCTTGCATGTGGCACTATTTAGTTTCCTATAGTCCATGCATACCCTCCATCCGGTTACTGTTCTTGTTGGAATAAGCTCGTTCTTCTCATTTTTTATCACAGTCATGCCTCCCTTCTTCGGCACGCATTGCACCGGGCTCACCCATGAACTATCAGCAATTGGGTAAACTACCCCAGCATCCAACCATTTGATTATTTCCTTCTTGACTACTTCCTATATTGACGGGTTCAACCGTCGTTGATGTTCCACACTCGGTTTGGTCCCACTTTCTAATTGAATCTTATGCTCACAAATTCCCGCAGGGATCCCCCGAATGTCCGCAATTGTCCAACCAATGGTTTGTCTATGCTCCTTAACTTTCAGCAACTGTTCCACCTGCACATCATTCAACAACGAAGAAACAATTACTGGTAAAGTAGTATTTAAGCCAAGAAATTTATACCTCAAATGTAGAGAAAGTGGTTTGAGCTCTAGTTGTGGTAGCTCAATAATAGACGGCTTTGCAGGAGGTAGCTCTATTCTCCAAATCAAGGGAAAGCTTTGGTGGAGTATACGAGTAAGAACCACGCCCCTCCAATGCATTCATCGACTCCATAAAACCATCCATGTCATCACCATCGAAGTTTACCAAGATAGCTGCCAATGCTTCACCTAGACAGTGTTCTTCCATCTTCATCTCAACAGCATCATCTACTTCATCAACAATATCAATCACTGAAATGCTCTTGTACTCATTTGGTAGCTTCATACCCTTACTAGCTTGGAATGTAACTTCTTCATTGTTCACTCGGAATTTAATTTCATTACGTTCCGAATCCATAAGGGCTCTTCCAGTGGCTAGAAATGGTCTCCCCAAGATAATAGGGATTTCTTTGTCAACAGCACAGTCAAGAATTACGAAATCAGCTAGTATATGAAACTTCCCAACTTTTGCAATCACATCATTAACAATTCCAATCGGTCTCTTGATTGAACGGTCAGCTATTTGCAACCTCATGCTCGTCGGCCTTGGCATTCCTAGTCCCGCTTGTTTGTAGATGGCAAGCGGCATTAAATTTATGCTGGCCCCATTGTCACAAAGTGCCTTAGAAAAATCACGCACCCCAATAGTGCACGGAATAGTAAATGCTCCCAGGTCCTCTTTCTTCTGAATAGGATTTGTAGCACTAATAGAGCTAACCCGGTGAGTCTTATTCACCACCTCATTCTTGGTGGTTCTCTTCTTTGTGATCAAATCTTTTAAATACTTAGGAAAATCAGGCATTTCTTGAAAAGCCTACAAGAACGGTATGTTCACAGATAATTGCTTGAGAATATCATAGAACTTCTCAAACTTGCTATCATCGACTCTTCTTGCAACTCTCTGAGGGAAAGGAGGAGGGGGTCTAGGAATCGGCGGAAGAATGTTTCATGTTTCTTCTGCCTTTTCCTTCATCCCTTCTCGGGTCGCATCTCGCATTTGCACAACCTCTGGTGTTTTCTCCACTTCAGCAACATTGGGCTCTTCAACCTCGACTCCTTTTTCAAGTTCTTCCTCATCAACTGCTTGCTCATCTTTCCTTGCAGTATCTTCCCACTCCTGGTAGTGATAGCCATGATATGGGAGGGTTGGCCGCTCCCACTTCCCTTTGTATTTGCAATTGTATCACTAGGGAGTGTTCCCTTCTGCTGTGGATGTTGCTCACGAGAAAGATCTCTCATTTGCAATTCCAGTTTTTGAATCGCCACAATGTGAGAGCCAACCAACTCAGTCATGTTCCTCACAGAATTATCAGACTTTTCTTGGTTTTGTAGTATCCTTTCAAGCATGCTCTCCAATTTAGACTCACTAGAGGAACCTTGATGCTAGTACTGACTCTTTGGGGGAACATAAGGATTGGAACTTTGATTTGAAAAGTTGTTGTTGCTGTTCCAGTTTCCTTGGTTAGAACCACCTTGATCGTTTCGCCATTGGTGGTGACCTTGCCCTTACGGGTTTGGTTTCCACTGATTCTGAGAGCCTTGACCTTGGTAGTGCTGCCTTTGGTACCCTCCTTGAGAGTTATTGACTTAGTTTGCCTCCTCATAATCTTCATTTGGTACCGGCTGCACATTCTCAACCACATCCACTTTCTTCTTCTGATTTTCCGTGAAAAGCTTTGTCAACACATTGACATTCGTAGCAAGTTCTGCAATTACTTGGTCTCGCTCTTGATTTTCCTTGATCAAGTTGTTCAAAGAAGGAGAGCCAATAGCAATTCCGCTTGTGGAGTCCTCGGAATGCTAAGCTTGGTTATGCTTTGCCATTTTATCTAATATTTGAGTCACCCTAGCGAAAGATTTGTCCATAAAAGATCCAGCAGCTGCATTCATCGCTATTGATGGGTTCATAGGATCCAAACCCATATAAAATTTTTCCAACAAAATGGAATCCGGAAAACCATGGTTTGGGGACCTCACCAAATATAGTTTAAAGCGATCCCACGCTTAATGTAGTTGTTCGCCTGGTAGTTGCTTGAAGAAAAAGATCTTATCCCTGAGCTCTAAATTCTTGCTTTGTGGAAACCATTTTCACAAGAAAGCTTGGACAAGTTCGGGCCATGAATTTATAGAATTTGGAGGAAGATTCTGGAGCCATTTCCTCGCATCCCCAGCTAGAGAATACTTAAAGCATCTCAACCTCAAGGCATCGTCGGAGATATTATTCTGCTTGTGCATTGCACATACACCCAAGAAATTTCTGAGGTGTTGTGTTGGGTCGTCATCTGTGGAATTCCTGAAAAATCCCTCCGCTTTCAGCATCAGAATTAATCCGTGTTCCACTTTGAAGGTAGCAGCACCAATAGCAGGAGGTACAATAGCATTTGTATCCTCAATATACTCCTCAATGTCTGTAAAAGGATTTCCTTCCGCGTCCAAATCCACATCATCACCATAGTCCGACATGTTCTCCTGTCAACACCAAACAAAACAAACAAAGTGTGATAGAATAGAATCAGACGTACAGTAAAGTATACACTAATTAGTAATTTCAAAATCGTATTCCCCGGCAACGGCGCTAAAATTTGATACGCTCAAATTACACCTTAATAGACAGTGTAAGCGGTCAGTGTCAAATATAATAACCGAACAAGGTTGGGGTCGAATCCCACAGGGAATAGGTGTGAAACGTTTACTTAATTAGCGTAGTACTCAACGAAGTCATAATTCTATCAAGTAATCGTAACCGAAAGATGTATTGAATGTAAGTTTAAATGAAGACTAATTGCAATATTATGAAGGTAAATAATATGATTCAAAGAAACCAAGGTTGTGTCCCCTTTAATGTAGTATAATGCTATTGATATTAATATTATATATTTCCAACGGAAGACTTTCTTGATATGCAATTGATGCCTAATTTACTATCCAATATTTTCCAATAGTTGGATAATATGTCCTCTTTATAATTTTTCCAAATACAAAAGAGTTGTGATTTAAGAACAATCAATTAATTCCAAATTAAAACTCACTTATTTCTAAGCGATTTTATTAAACACGATTTAAAGCCTTGAGTCTTTGTTATTTACTTCTACCAAATTCTACCCCACTTTACCAAGCAAGGATAGAATTAAATGGCGTTTGTTAATGTTTGCAACCACCAACAATTGTTTGAAGAATAAGAAGTAAATAAATATCAATCATCCGTTGAAACTATATTCAATATCAAAATCCCAATAACATCATACCCATCTAGGGTTCACAACCTTAGCATTTGGAATTAGTTACTCATGCTAAAAACTGAATGTGAAAGAATAGTAATTGTCATAATCTTACAAAGTATAAGGTAATTGATCCAAAAAGCTTCCAAGAATTCAAAATAGTTTAATCCTTGTACTTGTTGCTCTCAATTCTGACAAGATGCCCTTCACAAAACCCTATTAAACCTATTTATAAAGGCCCAAAAACCGAGGCAAAGTTCGGACTAATTTGCCCCTGCTATCAATAATGCGGACCGCATTTCTGTCGCAAAACAGAAATGTGGTCCGTAAATCTTCTACGTCCGTCGCATATTTAACCCAAGGATTTTGCCTTCATCGCATTCCGGATTCGCGGTCCGCATTGAAGAAATGCGGATACCTTCTGCATCGCAAATCCACCAACCTGTAAACTGCATACTTGATTTGCGGTTGGGTTTGCGGTGCGCATATCGATTATGCGATCGCATTCTTTACCCTGACTTTCACCCAAAACTCTGCTTGCGTCTGTGATTCCAGAGTGCGAGTTTGTGGTCCGCATCTTTATTATGCGGTCGCATATGCGACCGCATTCTTAACATGAAAAAGTGCCTAGAGTTCTGTCCTTGTTTGCGATTTGATTGTGAAATATGCGGTTCGCATGTGCTATTTGCGACCGCATATTCACATCTGTGATGCTGTTCAATGCTTTTCTTGTCTTCAGTTGGCTTTTTGAGCTCTTTTCCATGCTTTTAGGTCCTTACACTTGATGTACTGCAAATACACTAAAATTACATAAGTATCGACGGAATTTGCACATAAAACAAGTTAAAATCTAAGCAAGTAGTATCAAAATGTGCCGAAATTCCCCGGCACATCATAGATTACAATGCTAATAATACAAAACTAGTATTGTAATATGGAAATTAAGTATTTTATTACAATAATTAGTAGCATATTTGATAGTTATAATTTTACTACATCTTATTAAAAATAATTAAGTTTATTTAAATTAATTTCAAAAAGGTTAAAATCCAAAGGGCTACAGTTGTAATTCTTTAATTAAATGAGAATTGGCTATATTTTAAATCAATTTTGGCCCAATGCATCAGCCCAATCCGAAAAGATGACCCAGGTCCAATTCCTTCACTCTCCACTTTGACAATCCATGCCAATCCCTCTAAACATATCCGCCCGTGCCACGTCACCTCCCCAAAACACTCACAAAGAAGCACAGTGAGTCCGAGCCGTCCGTTCTAATCAACCGCCCACAATTTATCTCTGTTTTCCCTATAATTTAAAACACTCACCCAGAGATCTCAAATCCACTGTCAAAACACTATAATTCGACGGCCACTAAAATTCCTCCTCTAAACTCGTGAATGCCCGAATTATCAGGGTCATTGATCATCAAATCCAACGGCCCAGATCTCGTATCTCATTCTTAACTCAAAGACGACCAACCCCATCCCCTAACCCTAATATATTTGCAACTCCCACAGCCGCCTCCTTTTCCTCTTTCCCTATCTCATCTCTCAATCCCTCATGAACATCAATCAACAGACCTTGCACAAATACGTACAAGGTCATGAAATACCTTATCAAATAGTCTTTTCCTGCTTCCTTATCCACAAATCCCGTTGACTTTTCCTCTTTTGTTCATCAAATCTGAAGCACCAGAACTTAATCCTTAAAATCGAAGCACCATTTCGTCTTTGCTCTCAAATCCAACTGGAATAATCAATTGCTTCGTCCCTAGGATATGAAGCCTGAGATTTCATTTCCATTTTCACTGATTAGATTTCAAAACTCCTAATTCGAAGCCCTAGACTAATCGGTGCAAGGTCAAATCCTCAAGGATTCTTTGTGCTATGTCAAAATTGATGACATGCATGGCCGTTTTACAATATCATTATCATTATTCTTGGTCCAAAGGTCAAGCACAGAGACCTTTGGACATTGAGCCTTTATCCGATGGATTCTTGTTCTCAACAGGCAGTCCTTTTCTCTCAGGTAAAATCTATCCTTATTCTCACCACTATCATCCATTTTTTCACTCGATTATGCTCACATTATCTACTATTCTTGATCTTCCACTATCCTAGTTTGAATCTGGAACCCTAAGCCATAAAATGGCACTATAGATAGAGATTTGAATTCTCTCACATAGAGAACGAACAAGAGCCTAAAAATCTAATACGAGATATCAAAAACCCTAAGATTTCCAAGGTTAGGTTCTCTTTGATTAATTTCTCTTCTCCTTTTGTTTCCGAGTTCTTTCACTACTAAAACGCTTGAAGCTTTGACTCCAAATGGCTAAGTTGAATCCTTGATTGGTCTGCTGCACATAAGGAGGTTAGTATACCTCTACTCCCTCTCTTTTTGACTATTTTATTCGAAACCATGAATCTACTATTGTCTTTTTATTGGTTGCTCTCATTTATAATGTTGTCATTAGTTTATGACTGCATGTTCTATCTCATAATGATTTGTTACTAATTTATGGTTGACTACTATGCTTTTGCTATTCTCAAACCAGTTTGATTGAATTATTATGTGACCTTGATGACTGTTATTCTGAATCAAATGGCCTACACCCTTCAGCTCTTTAATGTGCCTTGATAGTTTCCTCTACTTGTTCTAACTTCAGATTCCTCTAATATTCTGATGTGATCTTCGTGACTATCACTCTAATCCTGTTTAGTAAAATCTATTATTCTGTTCCTGAAGTTGTTGTTTGAGGATTTTAACTAAGATGGATATAAATGCTCAAGGTTTAATCCTTTACTACTCGGTTGAAGTATGACAAGTTTAAATGTTTAAGGTGTTTTCTTCTTCACATGAGTGTCTATTCATCTGAAGCAACCCTTAATTCATTGCTGTGAAAATCTTGTGTTTGTATTTAACTATTAATCACATATGTGAGCCTCATTCTATGAAATAGTTTCATTAGGGTAACTAGGTCAATTCTATGATAATTTCAACTACTATTTTTGTGTGTGTTCCACAATGATCAAGCTATTTTCCATGAATTAAGTTATGTTCATATCTGTAGCAATTGAATATCAATAATCAAGTTGGTAAGTTGAATAGTGCTCCATCACGTCCAAACATTTATCTTCAATTTGTGCATCTGAGTTAAGCCTACTTAGCATGAAGTTTCCCCTGCCTTGAACATCATTTATCACTCATATTGGTTCTTTAAATTTAATGGAGTATAATTCTGTTTAAATATAGATCAGATTGCTATTATGATACTTGTTTGTTAGTTGTGATCTTTGAGTCTATTCTTCTCTCTTCATGTATCTTTGTGATTCTGATGATTGTATTGATTAAACTAATGGTTGATATGTAAGCACATACTGAAGTTAGGTGAATATTCATGATTCTGAAGTTGTCTCACACTGAGTTTAATTCATGAAAAACATTAAAGTGTACTCAGGTTGTGATAATACATTTGTCTATTTAAAACATTGAAGCTAAGTTTCCATTTGCACTTGAAGTCTAATCCTAAACACATTTGACATGCTACCCTCTATCTGATGACATCTTTATCCTTTCTTGGACCTCACATGATGGCCTTATAGTAACTTTTCCATGACCTAATCTCTACTCAGCCTCTTCTATGTATGCTAGTGACCCTATGTCATCCAATGTCTCTAGTTAGATTAACCACATGTGTGCCTACCTTGTTTTAAAGACTTCACTGCATTCTCTTAAGTATACAGGTCTTGACTCTAAAGAACTCTTGTCATTCTTGAACATGACTGTTTGCTTTACTTTAATAGGACTGATTTAAAGTTAAGACTTTCAAAAGAGATAGATAGGTCACTTAATGATCTGAAACCTTGTTAAACACTTTTAGGAGTTCTGATTAGATTTGTGATCTTGTTGATATCCTTAGGGGTTCTAATTATAATGATTTCCAGTTGGTGATCTTGCCAATCCTAGTTGTGATGTGAATCCTTGTAGGAGTTTTGATTGTAATTACTATCCCTAACTTCTGCCAATACTCATTAAGTGCTCTATTCAAATTGTTAGTCTGTGCCTCAGGCCTAAGGTTAATGATCTGGTGTAATCTTTGAAGTTGTTTAAACTGAATCTGGATCTACACTCTTTGAAAAGCATTAACTATAGTGATGAATCTGCAATGTGTTATAATTGTTAACCTATGTACACTTAAGGGCCAAGGCTTAATCAACATGTTGGTTGATGTGATTGGGTGTTATTAAGATGCATGCATGTAGTTATGAGTTGTCACACACTAGAACTATGTTTTTCTGCCCTTAAAAATATTTGGTACCAGGTGTATGACCTCTTAACAGTAGCATGATAAGTATGTTTGAAACTCATTTTCTTTAGAAATTGTCTAATGTGCTAATCTCCTACTTAGTTCTGAACATAGTTGTGATGATATAGATAAATTCTTTTATGCCTTTATGGAATCCCGTGGGACTCTATTAAGAGGGGTATATACTTCTATGTTATAGTATTGTTATAGTGATTCGTTTACATCGAAAGTGCCCCATTGCCCTGGGCCTTGAGACCCTTAGGAACTTTGAAGTGTAAGGGGATACAAAGGGGGCTTTGACCTTGAGTAGAACTCTACCCTTAGCCCATAATTTATTGATATTCATTACTCTCTTTGGGTTTAGTATTTAATGACAATAAAAGATTTTCAGTGTAAATAATTTTGCTATAGATAACCACCACATTAGTTTGACCCTTCATAATATTTAGGTACTGATAAGTTGCTATATTTTATTTAAGTCATTTGCTCGTATATTTCCTGTATGGACCTATGTATAGAGTATTATTTTCTTATGACTTTCTCGCTTCCATTTGAACATGTACAATTGTTGGGCCTGCTGAGTTCTCAAGGAACTCAGGAACTCAGGCCCAGGCTCTACATCATTGCATTTTGGTAGTTTGGAGCCTGCTGTTGTCCTTTCTCGCTGATCATTGGGCCTGCCTCTTTTAGGCCCAAAACCAGAGTCCATCATTTCTCCTCACTACTTTACTGCTTTACTGCCTCACTACCTTTGTTGCATTTTATTTTCTTTATCTCTCACATGTATACAATAATTATCGTATTGGATTGAATACTTTACTTTACCTCTTTGAATCATGTAGACAATCTAGACAACCCCTAAAAGATATAGGATTAAAATAAATATTAGACGTAGTAAAAGATAGCCTTAATTCTTTAATTATACGTTGTTTATACTAATCTGATTTTATGAAGTCTTTTGGGAACAAAACATCTTTAGCAAAGGTGAAATCCTCTCTTTTCAAAAACTTGAAGTGGAATATGAAATTGGTCTTTTAAACTGCGCTTCTCCAAAAATAAACAAATGTTGTTGCCCAGTTTAAAGGGACTTCTAGCAATTTTCTTCAAAGAAATAAATTTGAAAACCAAGGTATATCTTAACCTATTCCTCCACAGTATTTTCACTACAGATACATAAATAGTTGTAATCATTTAAAATGTTTACAAGTTAATCACATTCCATATTTTTATAAACAAAAACATTATGTTTCAATCATATGTATATATATAATATTTGCTTTTATAAACCCATATCTTTTAAAACCACATACCTTCTTCTCAAGTATTTAAGTCTTAAAAATGGATACATAGTATGCTGCCTCTTTTATACTAGTTTAAGTATAATACAAACAACTAACCCTTTAACCTAGTCTAAGTCCTATGGAGCTACATCAGGTACATTTTGAGGGATTCCTAACACCTTCCCCTTAGAAGAATAAGAACCCTTACCCAAAATCTCACCGGTTAGCAGACTAATAAAGAACATGAATTTAGTAGTTAAATAGATACCCTAGTATACCTTTAAATATTAGGTGGCGAATCTCTTTCATCAACAACAGAGAAACCACAAGTTGAATCTTATTTTGATTAGTACAAAATATGGTGCAAAATTGACAAATATCAACAAGCTTTGAAGGATTTGAAGTCATATTTGTCAAAACCGCCGCTGTTAGCAAAACCAAGGGATGGAGAAAGATTATTTGTCTACCAAGCTGTGTCAGAGGTGGCAGTAAGCGCAGTGTTGGTGCGTGAAGATAAGAGTAAGCAATGTCGAATGATTATGTTTGCAAATCCATGTTAGATGCCGAGACACGGTATCCTCATTTAGAGAAACTTGCATTAGCTTTGATAATGGCATCAAGAAAGTTACGACCCTATTTTCAATGTCATCCTATTTATGTTATAACTACTTTCCCGTTAAGAAATATATTGCACACGCAAGAGTTATCAGAGAGGTTAGCAAAATGGGCCATAGATCTTAGTGCAATGATATTATCTATCAGCCTAGAACTGCATAAAATCTCAGGTACTAGCGGATTTTGTAGCAGATAACAGCTCGAACCTACTTCCTGAAGCCGAAAAAGAGGTACGAGCATCTACCGGGTCTAATCTAGGGACTTGGACCTTATATACTGATGGGTCCTCAAATGTAAAAGGAGTAGGTTTGAGAATTGTTTTAATTTCACCTTCCATAGAGATTATAAGGCAAGAAATAAAGTGTTATCTAATTACTAACAATGAGGCAGAGTATGAAGTCGTGATTGCAGGTTTGGTACTCGCAAGAGAACTTGGGATTGAACAAATCCAAATCAAAAGTGACTCGCAACTGGTCGTAAATCAAATACAAAGGAATTACGTGGAAAGAGAGACGTGAATGCAGAAACACCTGGAAAAGGTACGAGAGTTACTAAGGCAGTTCCAGACTTGGAAAGCTATCCAAATACCCAATGAAGAAAACACAGAAGCTAATGCATTTGCAAATCTGGGGTCCGTAGCTGATGTGTCAAACACAGAAAATGCGATTTTGGTGCATTTGTTTCATTCTGCCCTTGATCAAATCAAAAACGAGGTAAATTTCAATAATTTAACTTGGGATTGGAGAAACAAATTTGTGAATTATTTGTAGTATGAAATTTTATCTTTGGATAAGAAGAAATCTCAACTGCTGCAAATGAAAGCTACTTAATATTGCCTAATAGAAGGTAATTCGTATCGCACAATGTTTGGGGGACCCCTAGCACGTGCCTTAGACCATCACAAACTGAATATGTGATGTGGGAAGTGCATGAAGGACATTGTGATAATCATGCCAGAAGAAGATCGCTGGTGGAAACGCTAATAAGAGCGGGGTATTTTTGGCCAAAAATGAAAGATTACACGGAAAAGTTTATAACAAGGTGCGATAAGTGTCAGCAATATGCAAATAATAAGCATTGACCAGCGGAGTTACTCCATTCAATCATATCATCGTGGCCGTTTATGAAGTAAGGATGGATATCGTAGGTCCTTTACTTAAGCTCCAGGAAATGTATGATTTTTATTAATTTTAATCGATTATCTTTCAAAATTGGTAGAACCACGGGCCTTCAAATAGGTACGATAAAAAGAAGTTATCGACTTCATATATGTCGATTAGGAGTCGCCGCAGTTCGTAGGTGCGAAGGTTACTAGCTTTTTCAAAAATTAAAAAAATTAAACGAATTACTTCTGCACCTTGTCATCCCGTAACTAATGGACAAGCCGAGTCGACAAATATAATTATTGTCAACAATATAAAAAAATGGTTAGAAGAATCAAAAGGCATGTGATCTGACGTACTACCTGGGATGCTATGGGCTTACCGAACAACGACGAAAATAAGTACGGGAGAAACACCATTCTTTCTTGTTTATGGAACTGAGGCCTTAATTCCGAAGGAAATATGAGAACCGGCTATACGTTACATGCATGTAAATAAAGCGTCAAATGAGGAAGAACTTCACACAAATTTAGATTTGACATAAGAGAGAAGGGAGGCAGCTTTGGTTTGGATGGTAGCACAAAAACAGAGGATTGAACGATATTACAACAAGAAAGAAAATATGAGATATTTCAATATTGGGGACTTTGTCCTTAAAAAGGTGCTTCAATCAACACACGTGGCGGCAGGAAAATTGAGTCCAAATTGGGAAGGCCTATATCGAGTTAAAGGTATTGCTAGAAAGGGAGCATATGAACTGGAGGTTATGGACGGCAAGGTGTTACCATCCCATTAGAATGCAGTTCACTTGAAGAAATATTACTTTTGAGCAAGTACCCACGGTCGAGTATCCTAAAAGTTTGTTTTTTACTTTGTTCATTTAAGTTTTACTAATCATTTTAGATAATAGGCCAAAAGCTAGCTTGTACTAAATGATGATATTAGACCTAAAAGACACGCGGAATACTATTATTCCTTGTCTAGGTTACAATAGTTCTGATGGAAAGGGTTAAGCAGTGTTTAAATTTTTCATGCTTCAATGCATAAACATTGGGGGGACTATGCATATGGAGAAGTACACAAAGAAATAAGATGTACATCTTAAAAGCATAGTTTAGCCAAAGGAAAAACCTTGAAGAAAATGTCAAATTTTCAAGCTCGCAGAAGGAATGAGAAGTAAAGAGTTGAAGATTTCGCAGAAAACTCCCAAGAGTTTTTATGTTAAGGCCATAAATTTAGTCACGGGATAGACATACCCGTATAAACCTGCTATAAAGAAAGCAGTTATAAATTTGTTATGCATAAATATTTGTTTGAAAGTTCAAATAAAACTTTTTCAAATTACTTCATATTTCATATCTTTACACCAATATGAAGATAAAACATCATCTTCATTAGTGTTATTATTATAAAAGGGCCCTCTTTTATTAAAAAAAAAAAAAAAAAAGCCCGTGCATATTTAGACGCAGCGTATTAAAGCATTTCAAATGCAAGAATAGCTCGAAAACTTAAGAACAAAAAGCATAACACAAAATATGCAACGAAATGATATTAACATTAATATCCAAAAACAGGGAACGAAAAGTTTCCCACAATCACTTCAAGCAAAAAACAAAAACAAAATATTTCATAAACACCAATAAAAGAAAACTTCTAAAGTGAAAGGTGAAAAACTAAGGAGCATCATCAGCAGGGGTGGAATGGTCAATATCTTCATCTTCTAAGATGTCCAAAGGGACACTCTCAGGTTCAAACAAGTTTGAAAGGCACGGGGCCTAAAGGTAGATCCTAAGGAACGATGGTTTCACCATCTAAAGCCATACGCCTCCTAACTCGTGGCTTCCTTACCAGAGAGCTATCATTATCATCTTCTTCTTCATCATCAGAGGCGTGGGTTTCATATTGGGGAAGTTCACCAAAACCTTCCATGATTGCTGAAAGGTAAAAAAATAAATAAATGAGGAAATTGAAAATATAAGAGAAAAGAAAAGAAAATGGTGAAGAGAAATACTCACGTGCAAAGTTCCACTTCTCAGGAAAAGGTATGTTTTCATCACCCACCAAATCATGAGTGGGAATAGCCTCGAATCGGGCGTACCACCCACGGTCACGATCATCCTCAAGGCAATTAAAACTCTCTTGCTTCTCACCACAAGAGAAAAGGCACCTTCGCGAAAAAGCTTCGGGAAATATAGATGGAATAAGTTTGCTAAAAAGTAAAAGGGGCTGAAATAAAGTTTGATAAATAATAAAAGCAAGCTACTGCCCTCCATACTATCGGACCTATTTGACCAAGGCACACATTGAAGTAACGACAAAATTCAATGATCACTAGGTCAATAGGTGGATTGAATCCTAAGGTAAAAGAATAAGTGTACACAAACGAATAACCTTCACGATAAGAGCTTATATGTTCATCGGCACTAGGAACTACCACAGAAAAATTAGATTTTCAATGGCATTCACGGCGAACTAGAGGAACAAGGCTAGCGGTGATTAAAATAGCGTAATGATCGGCAGGATTAAGTGTTTTAATGGAAGAAACTTGCTTTCTCATTGCCCCATAGTCCGATTTGAAGGATAATTCTTGAGGAATAATTTTAGAAACAACAGGCTCCTGCAACAGTTCATTATGGTCCTTACTTCTAAAGGAGGATCTAGGGGCTGATAAAGTTTTAGCTTTGGAAGAAGAAGGCTTTGAAATATTCTTCTGGGAAGGAGTAGAGCTACGGCTTGATATAGAACCTAAGTTATAGAGTCTACCACCTCTTTTACTCCTAACTGGAGCAGAAGAAAAGAAAGTTCATCAACAATAGTTGTTTTACGAGGGTCTGATGATGAAGAAGGGTTCGAAGAACGGGAAGTCATTTTTAATGGTAAAAGCACGAATAAAGGAGAGAAATTGCAGAAAAAGTTTCAATATGAATGCAAGAAAGAAGAAGAAATTTTTGGGTGGTATGTAATGCGTGATTTATAAGGACGAACGGTCATTATGAACCATCATCATGGAACCGTCACTTCGAAATGACGCAACCGCAGAAAACCCTAAAAAGATGCTATAAACTGCAAAACCAATCGTACAGGACACGTGTCCCGAGCATTAAATGAAAAGGACGTATGTCTCTTCGCTTCTGAAGAAAATATAATGAATTGGAAGAGGCGACAAGACATTCTCGGAATAAATTAACTTACCACTTTACGAATATTCAGTTGAGACCGTCGAGAAAGTGGGGGTGGGGTGGGGGGACCATATGTATTGGTGGAAAAATAGACATGACACGTGGACTAACGATATGGGGTGACAAGTGGCATTTGCATCATGTTAATAAAGAAGAATGATGAGGCACGGTTAAAATACTCACGGGATTTATAGAAGAAGGTACCGTATCTGACTACTGGGAAAGAAGAAGTAGGCACGAGATGCATGAAGGTCGTAAAAGTGGAAGATTCATGAACTGTTACCAATATGGAAAGAGAATCACCATTATCCCTGAATACGCGCGATCACCTATTATTACCATAACCGTTACGAGTAATTTTAGTAACGCGCAATTAATGCAGTTAAAATTAGTAACGGATAGGAATTAAGTGAAGGAGAACCGTTACATCTTTGTATTCTTATATAAGGGTCCTTATCTTATTTTGTATGATCATTAGGATACTCACAAATATATACAATCAGTCTTTTACTTTTATATCTCTACTTGATTAAAGATTCTTGCTTACAATTCTTGGGATAAAACAGCAATCTTCACAAGATTTCTTTCCTTCGTTTATTGAATATTGAATTTCAATTGCTTTTTACTCTCTTATTTTTGATAAAGTAAAGTAAACTTGGTTATTAGAAACTCAATTTTCTTTAATATTGATTTTGACACAAAAACTATTTTTTGGTTAAACACACGTATTAACAATACTTATATTAAAATATTTAAAGATAAAATCCTTTTAATGTAGGTAATCATGTATAACAATTCATTCATTATCAATCTACACATAAAAAAATTTATATTAAATTATAATATGTGAACCAACGACCTTTAATGTAATGAGGAATGGTTGGAGATTATAGAAAAATGTAAGGGTTAACAATCATATCTATTTAAATAATGGAGAAATAATAGACTTATGCACATTTTTGGTTAATAAGAACTTGTTATAATCCATATTTGTACGTGTTAGATTACACCGTAAGATAGTCTACCTTGGTTCGAGAAGGGAATTACCTTTGAGACAATAAGAGTTTAGTCCTATTGGTCCTAAACGATGCAAAGATATATAAGGGCGGTTAACAAGTATTAGAGGATAAACGAATTAAGGAAGTTGTAACTCGCGTTTTTGGAAAAATCGAGAGGTGTTTAACATTACCAAAATGTCATGTTTTAAGGTATTTGAATGATATGATATCCGTTTCATAAGTCTTGAAGTCAAACGAGTTATGAAATAAAAGTCGACAAAAGTTGTCGCAACTTAGGTTCACAATTTTACTTAAACGTTAGGTCAAATGTTTCTGCGATTTTCTCCCAATTTACAAGGAGTTACGGGGTGATCTACCTACCAAATTAAAGGTCTATGAGTATAGTTTCCAATTATTCAAACCGTTTGTCAATACGATCTCGGAGTATTGAGATAATTGCATTTCCATAGAACTGCGCAGGCTGGTAGGTGACAAGTAGGTGCATCACCTACTTGCCAAAAGTAAGGGCTAAAAGTTAAAAGCCCCAAGTCGGTTAAGAGAGGGCTTTTAAAAGCTTCTAAAGCCTGATAATTCATTATCATTTCACAGCTTCAAAACCTAAAAGAACCCCTGCAACCCCTCCCCAAAATAACACCACACAAACCCTAATCGATTTTTCCCTCTTTCAAGTTCTAGTTGAAGGTAAACCCTAGAGTTCGAGGAATCAAAGCAAGGGCTGAGTTATCTAAAAATAAAGGTGAGTTTACTGCTCTATTTAATACATATTTTCTATTGTTAGTCTTGGTAATTCGTTCTATGTGTGTAAGAACTCACGGGACGGTGATCGGAAGCCGTGAGTTCGAGTTATTCACTTGTAGCGGACTGTTTTATGGACTGTTTTGTGTTGCTGTAAAGCTGCGTGTTTCACTACTTATTTGTGGAGTTTTGGAGGAGAAAGGGTGTGGAGAAACACCATATATGCTTAGGGTTGTGGCCTGATAGTTGCTTGTAACATTTCCAGGTCGTTTGACACGACTATAGTGGCCATCGTATGTATGAAGCGATTGGCTTGTGCGTGGACTGTTTTGGGAGGTTCAATATGATTCTTATTGATGTTGTTTGGCTGTTTGGTGGCTGCTTTGACTTGTGTGAAGTCATATATATAGGGGAGGTGCTGTCCGTTTTATTGCAAAATAGGTTACAGCCGATACATAGTAGTTGCGACGCCTGAACGATAACGCTAGTGTCCTTTCTCTTATTGTAGCCTAAGAAGTCGTGGAAGTTTCATAGCTTGAGATTGCAAAGTATTGCAAGGTATGTGAGACTATCATTTTCCTTCTTTTGCACGACTTTGACTGTACACAATGCAATGAACGAACCCCAAAGATACTCTACTCTTAGAAGGTAGCAGTACGTATATTGTTTCCCCTCTTAGGGGAGGATTGATATGTTATTATTTCACCATGGTAGTATGACTCTTATGAGTCCAGCATGCATTATCTATTTTACTCTACCGAGCCGCGCTATAGTCGGCCGGGTATGGCACCTATTGTGCAACCACTGATCAGTTGGGTATGATGATGAGGAGGCCCACAGAGGCATATGTATGAGATGATGATGGCCCACAGAGGCGTATATATGTATATGATGACTTTCAAAAGGATATAAATATATGTATATGCATATGCATGTCAAGCATGACATGGTTAGTCGCCCTCAGAGGCATTCAGATGGTACAGGTTGTATGTCTCTTACCCTGATGCTTATTATTGTTCTTACATTATGTTTCCTGTCTTACATACTCAGTACATTATCCGTACTGACGTCCTTTATTTGTGGACGCTGCATGTCGTGCTGCAGGTCCGGACTGACAGATAGACGAGGCTCCCCCACTACAGTAGGTTGTCCAGTTCAGCGGATATTGGCGAGATCCATCCTTCGGACTTGCCACAGTCTTGGTATGCATTTTGTTGTAGGCATTATGGGCACGTCGGGGCCCTGTTCCGACGTAGGTTGCATTATGTACGTTTTTGTAGAGGCTCATAGACAAGTGTCAATTTATGCATAGACAAGTGATGGGTTGGCTTATGTACAGTTGAATTGCCTTGTCGGCAAACGTATATATTTTATTTTATGGTTTTGCATTGTAGCCTTATGGGCCATATTATGTATATAAGTATGTTCGTATCATGGCATGACGTCTCGGTTCATTATA
>MCJB01028801.1:0-32958 GCA_002018475.1 Nicotiana obtusifolia
TGGGCACCGGTTCTTTTCCAAGGATGTAGCTCGAACCAGGCTCTTTAATTTCTTTGTGGGAGTAGTTTAGGAAGAAACTGAGTCGTTTGAGATACTCATTGACATGGTTGATGCTGGCACATTAGGCTATGTCATACATTCTGTTTTTTCGTTTATTTGATTTGAATTGTTAAGCCTAAGTAAAGTAAATAGCCTATTTTGTGACGCCTTTTCTCAGTTGTTTGACTTGTATGCCACATAGTGCAATATTGCTTAAACTTCTCAATTATGTGTGCTTTCTTGACTTGAGAGTTGAACAGAACCGTCTCGATTGAGTCATGTGCAATGTGTGAGTAAGGATTTGTGATTTTCTGTGCTATCCCGTGTAGTCTAGAACTTGCCCCATGTGTTAATTGAAGCGAAATTGTAAGTTGGGCTAATCTAGGAGATGACGTAGGCATTTTCTTGCTTGATCATGGATGTGCTTGTCACATAAAAATAAAATTTTCCGTTGCTAGCCCCTGTGAGCCTATAGACCTTTTCTTTGGCACCCACATTACAAGCCATACCTCTATTTTGTTCTTAATTTGATCTTGATTGAACCTTTACCTCCTAAGGCACTTAGTCACTAAAAGAAGTAAGGTTAGAGATTGGGGAGTAGCTTTTGAGTGGAACCATGGAAGGGCCCGTTGGTGCACTAAAGTTGAAATCAAAAGCCACTAGCCGATGAGCTTTAATGTATGGAGTGTGTGAAGAAAAGAGAAGAAAAAAAATGATAGTGAAAGTATGTAGAAAATACTTCCAATTCTTATTGATTTGTGCTAGTGGAAATATAGAAGTGCTTAATTGAAAAAGAGAGCTATGCGTATAAGGCAAGTGAATTAGTTGAGAAGAAAAGGTGCTTGAATTGTGAATTTAGTGTATTAAAGTGCTTAAGAGGGTTAGTCAATATTTCTAAATATATCCTACCCGTCCCTTAGCCTACATTACAACCTTAAAAGTCCTAATTGATCCTAGATTTGGCTAGCTTAAATTAGTAGAGATCTACATTACGGGCAAGCTTATGGTACGACCACGGGATGCATATGAATGCTTTGTGAGAGTGAGCGAATTTTTTTCAATTGTGCGATGTCGTTAATCTGTATTCAAAAGCATATTTGAATGTGTGGACTATCTATATTCACTCTTTTGTTTGTTGGTAAGGGCACATGATCTCATGAATGATTGGTAATATTGTAAACGTTCTTGTTGGGTAAGTGCATGAATTGAGGGTGCTTAGCGGTTGCAAGTCGACTTTTGAGGTTGGGTGGTGATGAATAGGTTGTTGAAATATATTGAATTGAAGTATTATACCTGGGTATGATTAACGGGAAGAATGTGAATCTTTGTGTGTTCATGCTTGTGTGCCGGTATTGATCGTGGTCAAGGATATAGCGTGCGGTTAAAAGTTCGAGTGCTCTCCTATGATATGAAGTTTGTACGTAGTTGGGAGGTTGTTAGATAGTCCCATTGCTCGAGGACGAGCAAAAGTCTAAGTGTGGGATGTTGATGTTTAGCTTAAAGCATATATATTTCTATGTATATCGCCTAATATTTGACTCTCTTTTCGTGAAATTGGTATGTTGAATGCTATGATTTATATTAATTTGAAGTGTTTTTATGTGTAGGAATGAGCCGGGAGCAATTGGGGCCGAAACGCGCAAGATTTGAGCCAAAACGAACAAAACCGGACGAATTGAGCATCTGGGCGCCACAGGCAGCGCCTGGCGCCACCTGTGGCGCTGGAGGCAGAATGGCAATTTGAGGCAGCACCCTGGTGGGTGCCTGGCGCTACCTAGGGCGCCGGTGACGTGATTTTGTCCAAATTCGCCCGGGACAAGGTTATTTTTGCCCTAGACCTACCCAACACGTATAAAAGCAAGACTAAACTTATTTTTAAGGGGGGAGACGCCACTTTGGAGGAAAAACACACACGGGATCGTTAGGAAGCGGAGAATTCTCAGTTTTCTTCATCTTTTTCTAGTATTTCTAATTGATTCAAAACTTATGCAATTGTGTGATTATATTATGAGTGGCTAAACACCCATTGTTCTGGGGTTGTGATTAGCCATGAATATTGTTGTTTAACGTTAACTTAACCTTGATTATAATTCACCAACATATGGTTGTTTCTTCAATTATGTGTTTAATTGCTTAATTGTCTGGCCAGCAGTTAGGTTCTATTTACTATCTATGCTATGCTTGGGAAAGCCGTGTTTATATTAGAGAAGAGTTGAAGAGAGCATGATCTTAACCCTTAGGGGGAGCGGATTTGTGGTTAGGATAGGAATATATCTAATTACCGTGCTTAATTAAATATCGTGATCTTAATGCGTTCTTAATAGATTGATTTCATAGGAATATAGGCGTTAATCTATTGAGAATAGGCGAGTAGTACTTCGGGAGAAGGCTATGAGCGCATTTATCGATTAATTAGCAACCATGAGTGAATTATATGAAAGGGAGAGTTAATTCGAACACAATACGATTGGTAAATCGACCACAACCCTGGAATACTTGTCTCTACTGAATAAACAACACTCAACTAGTTACTTGATAATTTAGTTATTACTTAGAATTGTAGTTTAGCATAATTAACTTCTTGAACTCGAAATTTGGCTTGACGGAATAACAATATTGGTGTGTTAATGAGTAGTTGATATAAGTCCCTGTGGGTACGATATCTGGACTTCCAAATCCTATATTACTTGTCGGCCACGTATACTTGCGTGTGCATTTGGGAGCAACAGTAGAAGATGTCTTTCTCCTATCGGATGGTTTGAAGCTGGTGAGACTAACTTATTGGGACCTGACCTAGTACAAGAATCTATGGACAAGGTCCAGTTGATCAGACAGAGATTGCTTGCAGCTCAAAATAGACAAAAGTCTTATGCTGATAAGAGAAGAAGAGATTTAGTGTTCACAATTGGGGACAAAGTGTTCCTATGAGTCTCCCCTATGAAAGGTGTGATGCGGTTTGGGAAAAGAGGCAAGTTGAGCCCCAGGTTTATTGGACCATATGAGATACTAGGCCGAGTGGGAGCGGTGGCTTATTGTTTGGCACTTCCTCCTGAGTTATCTTTTATTTACCTAGTGTTTCATGTCTCAATGCTAAGAAAATATATATCAGACTCATCTCAGGTGCTGGAAGTACCAACTATACCGCTTAATGAGAAGTTGTCTTACGAGGAAGAGCCGATGGCAATTGTTGATAGGCAGATAAGAAAACTACGGTCAAAAGAAATAGTGTTCGTGAAAGTCTTATGGAGAAATCATACTGTTGAAGAAGCTACACGGAAAATAGAAGATGCTATGCGAGTCAAGTATCCTCATTTATTTCAGTTTACAGGTACGTACTTGAGTTAAATTCGGGGGCCGAATTTCATAAGGTGGGGAGGATGTAATACCCTAATATTTTAAATGAGGATATATTGGACATTTAGAAAATAATTTAAGTCCAAAACAAAAATAAAAAATAGAGGAACAAATTAAACTAATAAAACAAAAATAAAACAAAAAGAAGAAAACCTAGTCAAACTAAAACAAAAAGGGGATTTGCATCCTTCGCCTAGTAGGATTTTTAAAAAAAAAATAACAAACAAAAGGGCCGAAGCCACCAGATGAAAATCTGGCAAAAAGGAAAAAGAAGAAAAGGGTTAGGGGAAGGGAACGAAGCAAAAAGCTTCAGGAAACAAAAAAACAAAAAGAAACGAGCAAAGAAAGGAAGAAACGAAAGAAACAAAGTTTCTGTTTTCTCAAGCTTGTTCGCCGCAAGTCCGCAACGGCTTGGGTAATCTTGAGAGTTTGATTTCACGAGAATTTTGTAATCAAAAGTGGCAGATTGACTCTCATTCGAAGTTTGAGAAATTGGTGACTCGGGATTGCTCGAAAGATACGTGGAGGCAAAGTTGAGCCTATAATTTTAATATTGAATTGGAGGAAGTTGTATGAATTGCTCGAGGTGAAGCATTTGGAATTTCGGCATGAGTACTGTGAGTAGTAATCTTACCGCAATTTGTGTTTTCATAACTTGCATGATTTACATATAATTTTTAATATGAATATGTTACCGATTATTTTGAGTTGCATGTGGGACAAGTCTTTTACTCGATGTGAAACCGAAATAGTTATTTGAGATGAGTATCGTGATTTTAAATATTTTCGTTGTCACTAGATCTATTTTACCGTTACTTGAATTTACTGTTATCGAAAGGAAATTATATGATTTGATAAGAACTAAAATGCCCTATATTGTTTTAAAATAGTTTTACGAATATATACGGATTACAGAGACAAGTATAAATGGGAGTAGACATTGAAGGATCCCGTAGCTAACGGCGAGTTCGTTAGACCTGGTGCACCTTGTAATTACTGATTACCGTTATAGCCCTCGCTAGTGGGAAGGTAGAACTAACATACCGTTACCGATTTCCCTCGAGTAGGGACTACCGTTATATATGACTTCTCGTAAAGAAGTTCACAGTTATACCGATTACATGATCCGTTCGTTGTAACTTCCCAAGAAGTGAATACTGATATTATACAGTGGTTACCGAGCTTATTACTGAATTGCTAATTATATTTTACTACAAGAAAAGCGTGATGAGACTGAAAATTATTTATTGTTTATGCAATGTCATTTTTATGTTATTTTCTCCTTGAGATACTAGCATGTTTCTGACTTGTCCCCAAATAAAAACGGTTGTGCTAAGTGTTATGACTCACTGAGCTAGCGACTATTCCCCGCTAATTTTTTTTACAGAGACAGCAGTGGACGCAGGCGGGGATCTCGTTAATTAGAGCGCATAGGTTGATATTTCTCGATGAGCCTCGCACTTGTTCGCGTGGGCAGAGATTTTACTTATTGTTATGGTCTTTTCATTGAACTCTTAGAGTCGTTCCATAGTCATTATTTTAATGTCATGCGTATTCTTTCGTTATTATAGTCTTATGTTGAGTATCGTTCTCATTTATCAAAGTTGGAGATAAATTAGTATTCTAGTGGTTAGTTGGTGGTTTATTTATGGTGGAGACTTGCATTGGTTAATTGACAAGTTGTCAATTGTTTGGTATAATATTAGGATGTTTGGTTGTTGATTTGAGACAGGAAAGTTTTTGGGATGGTCCAAAAACAGGAAAAACTCTGTCCGATTTTCTGTAAAATTTTCGATGAGGCTTACTTGGGAGCACTTGCTCCTAAGCGCCGGTCACAATCCTAAATTGGGTCATGACATTAACCCTGACCAAAATGAAAAATGAGAATGGTGATTGGATTAAAGGTGATGATAATATTGCTCACGAAGCCATCAAGTTCTTTGAAAAGCAATTCACTAAGGAGGAAGTACAGAAAGGCCTAAACATTACGCATTACATTCCAAGGATCGTAACAGAAAAAGATAACAACAGACTTTTGGCACCACCTTCTATGGAGGAACTGAAAGAGATTATCTTTTCTATGAGCACTCATAGTGCTCCTAGGCCTGATAAGATCTCTGGAAAATTCTACCATAAATATTGGGAAATCATAAAGGAGGACTTATTAATGGTGTTTGATTTTTTTGCAGGTACTCCATTCCCAAGATCCTTTATCCACACATGCCTCATCATGATCCCAAAAGTGGAATCCCCCCAACAATTCACTGAGTTAAGGCCAGTCAGCCTTAGCAATTTCTCAAGAAAGATCATTTCAAAATTGATGAATCAAAGGCTTGCCCCGTTGATGCAGACTCTTATTTCACCATTCTAGACTAGCTTTATTAAAGGGAGGTCCAAAACTGAAAATATCATGTTGACTCAAAAAATGGTGCACAACATTAATCAATTATCACAAATTAGTAATGTTGACATGAAACTGGACATGGCCAAGGCCTATGATAGAGTGGACTGGGATTATTTATACCTTGTGTTGTGACAGATGGGGTTTGCTGAGATTTGGATTGATAGAGTCAGGAGGCTGATATCTAATGTTTGGTACTCAATCAATTTAAATGGAACAAGGCAGGGTTTCTTTAAGTAAACTAGGGGTATAAAGCAGAGTATATTTTTTATTGGAGCTGAATTACTCTCAAGGCTAATGAGCAGTTTACCTGTAGATGATTTTATTCCATACTCAACTGAGAGAAGGGGCCTTCTGATCACTCACTTATGCTATGCAGACGATACTATTTTATTGTATTCAGGTGATCTTATGTTCTTGAAGCTGATGATGACCAAACTAGACATGTATGAAAAAGTCTCAGGCCAAATGATCAACAAGAGGAAGTCAGGCTTTTATGTTTCTTCAAACTGTCCCGAATCTTGTATCAATAAGGTTGAACATATTACTGGTTTCTCACATCTTCATTTCCCTATGCAGTACCTAGGATGCCCTATCTATATGGGAAGGAAGAAAGTAGTCTATTTTAATAATATGGTTGCAAATGTCTCTAACAGAATGCAAAGGTGGCAGGGAAAATTTCTGTCACATGGGGGCAAAGCAGTTTTGATAAAATCTGAACTGCACTCCCTCCCTTTGCACTTGTTACCAGTCCTATATCCTCCCAAATCGTACTTGCCCAAATTGAGAAGATCACTGTCAATGTTTTTTGAGAAAAGGATAAGAACAAAAACAAGTTTCATTGAAAATCATGGACTGATCTTTGCTTTCCCACTCAAGAGGGAGGCGCAGGCTTTAGATCACTAAATGATTTTTGTAAAATCTTTTCTGCTAAGGCTTGGTAGAACTTCCGGACTAAGCAAGGTCTTCTAAGAGATTTCCTAGAAGCCAAGTATTGCAAGAGAAAATATCTAGTTCTTAGAAAATGGTCTTATAGTTAGTCTCACACTTGGAAAAGGCTTATGGATATCAGAGAAGAAGCAGAAAAATTTATCCTGTGAAAGATTGGGAAAGGAAAGATGTCATTCTGGTGGAATAACCGGTCTCGTATGGAACCTTAGCAAAGTTGATTTAATTTCATAATGCTCCCAGGAATATACAAGTTGATAGTTTTTTTGATGATCGAGGCTGGAACGTCAATAAGCTCAATGATGCTCTCCCTACCAATATTGTTAATAATATTTTAGGGACTGAGATCTATGAAGGTAGGGATGACTAGCCAGTCTGGACAATCGACTCAAATGGAGCTTTTACTTGCAAGTCAGCTTGGCAAAACATGAGAAGACAGAGAAATTATTCCTTTACAGCTTCTATGATCTAGTATAGAAAACTACTATTTAAAATTTCTTTCTTTATGCTCAAAATGCTGGAGGGAAGAATTCCACCTGATGAAGCTATATAGAAGTTCAAAATGATGCTTCCATCTAAGTGCTCATGTTGTACTATCCGCAAGCAAGAGAGCATCATACACCTCTTTTGTGAGAGCCAAATTTCAGATCAAGCATGGTCCTTCTTCGGTCAGAGTTGTGTGGTGTTACTCTTAGAAGAGGAGATACTAGACAACTTCTCATGTCATGGTGGCTATCCAAGACTAAAAATATAACTCATGCTGCTGTACTACAATGCCTCTCATCCGTCATATGTTGGAAGATATGAAAAAACAGATGTGTAGATAGATTTGAGAATTTTCACATGTCTAGCAATGCATAATTAGACAGGTGTGCAGAACTATAAATATGCTCTTAAACAGTCTATTCCCTAAAGTGCACCTGCCTCTAGAATGGAATGAATTGTGCAGTGCAATAAAAAGAGCAAAACAATTTATCACCGGTGAAATGGTAATATGTAAGAAGCCTAACAATGGATGGCTAAAGCTAAACGTTGATGGTTGTAGTAAAGGAAATCCGGAAAGCGCTGGAGGAGGAGGTATTCTCAGGGACAACTTAGGTTGCTTCATTCTGGCCTATGCCGAAAATTATGGACAATGTAACAACAATTTGGGGAGGCTAAAGATTTGTTACAAGGATTGATTTTGTGTATTAGCAGAGGCTTTCTTTCAGTTGTGGTGGAATCTGATTCGCAATTGATTAACAACATGAATAACAACAAAATGAAGATACCTTGGCATATCCATCATATCATTAGTCAGATTGTTCAACTCTCTAGCAAAGGTAATTTTGTTTGTTCACACTTTCAAATAGGGCAGTATGGTGGATGATCAACTTGCGAATATGGGAGAAACAACAAAAGGTCTGATTATAATGGGTGATACTAATTCCTTACCGAATACAGTGAAATCTTTATTGAAACTGGACCAAGATGGCATCCCTTCTTTCAGAGTTAAGCTTAAGAAGAATCATTTTGTTATTAATAATGCTGACAATACCTAGTTTTGAGCAGTGTATAGTGGTGCTAACTATGTGTACATCATCCTTTTGTGAAGTCGAGTGTCAAATTGTAATGGAGTACATCTCCCAACTTAAGCAGGTCTTTAATAACCAGTTGTACCTAAGGATAATATATATCAGTCCTCATCTTGTTCTGGAGGTTATGGTCTATATCCTCCTCCGTGTACTAGTTCTTTTCGGTAATATACAGGTTGAGGTATATGCCTAAACCCCAATATCCACTACGATAGACTTTTGTTTTTTTAAACAAAAAAAAAAAATTTCTCATTTTCCCCAAACTAAGAAATCTTCTCTCCAGAGCTGTAAAAATCAAGTAGATGTGACCCCCAAGCTTTATTCCTTTATCTTTTGATGCCATTTTTTGTGGTGGATTTTTAGATTTTGGTATATATTGATCTAATGATGTCTCCTGATGGAGAACTCAGACAAATATTCTGGATTTCTTGATTGTATAATTTTGTATGAGTTTATATTTTTGGTACTGACGTTATAAGAGATATATATTTATACAAGCATGATATTTATAGATAATCCGATTAAGATGACAACTAACTTATTATCACAAGTTAAATTATATGCTAGTAATAATGCAAATAAATAATTACGCTATCAATGTATGTTATAACTTTAATCCATTTGCGTTAGTCGGCTTCAATTATGTACTTATTTGAACACGTAATGGTTTTTAATCCTTCTCTTGGAGTACTCGCCACCAACTTATTAATGATAAAACATTGAATATGTGATGGTTTGAAGATCTAAATCTTTTATAATTACGTCCCGTAATATTGTGAATATGCTAATACAGAAATCAACTTCATTTATGATTTTCTTTCGTTCATGATTTCAGTTAGTTAATTATTTTTCAGTACAATAATTTGAATCAAAATTACAAACTTATTCAATGACAACTGTTGAAGGATAAAATCCAGTTCATTTATGATGTTATTAATATTACCAAGCAACGGATATACTTAACAAAAATCAAATTCAATTTCACTTTTTCATCTTTGTACTAAAAATAAATTTTTACCTTTACTTATCCACGTTAACAAATCAAAAGAAATTTATTATTTTCTTTCAATGTATCCATACTTCCCAAATTAATTGGAGTTATAACTTTAATAATCATTAACAAGGATAATTTAATAAATAAATTCAATAATTTCTTAAAGAGCATACATAAAAGGGAAGGGAGGGAATAATAAAATAAGATACGTAAACTTCTACTCTAATAAATTGCTGAAATCTAGTCATAAAAGAAAAAGTACTAGTCTTGTCATGCTCAAAATTTAGCACTTCATCATCCATGGTCGGAAAGAAAGAAAGAGCAAAAAGTAGGAAGGAGCCTACTACCAGAAAAGCTCACAGTGGGCGAGAGCGCATTCGATGTTTCACGGTTCTCTACCTAAAAGTACAAACCTCGTTAACTTTATTTGATGTTTTATTTTATACGCTAACAACGTAAAAGCTTTTATAGTATTAATCAAATGATTCAGAAGTCAATTATATATAATTATCTAAGGTAACTATAACTTATTAACTTTGATAATAGTGTAAATTAAATAATCTTGTACGTAATACTTCATTCGTTTCAATTTATGTGAACTTATTTCCTTTTTAGTCCGTGTCAAAAAGAATAATTTCTTTCCCTATTTGGAAACAATTTATCTTTATACAATGATTTATAGTCAGAATCCTATTAAACTATATATACTGATGGTATAAAATATAAAATAAAATGTATATAATCAGAATCCTATTAACTTAGGAAATCATGGAAAGTAATTTAGCACATTAACATTTTTATACTAATTTGAAAGTAACGTCTCCCTTATACTTCATTCACCACATATGCCTAGCTAGTGTAGGCGAAATGTGAAAGTCTTTCACAACGGCCAGATTTCATTAGCCGTTTCATTTGAATATATAAAGACATCCCTTGTGTTTCATCAGACATATACCCATCATTTCGCCCATTAATCCTATCTCTCCCCCCCCCCCCCCCCCNCCCCCCCCCCCACGGTTTCTTGCTCGTTTCTTTTTGCTATCTCATTCTCCTTCTTCACTGGTTCTTTTCTATTCAAGGGAAAAAAATGGATATATCTGATGAGAATCAGTCCACTTGTGGGAAATTACTGGGTATGTTGTTGTTATAAAAATGTCAGTTTTATCAAACATGGTCTTTTGTTTTTCCTCAAAAATTTATCAATGTCATTATTATGACTGAAAGGTGGTGAGGCAGAAATGGGAAACAGCAAGTTTGCAGTGGAGACAAGACACAACAGAAGAGCACTGAGAGTGATTAATCAGAATTTATTAGGACCTAACCCATATCGTTGTGTTGTTAACAAGAGAGGATTATCACAGTAATACTTCGCTGTCAACTTTAAAGTTTTCACTTTTATTTTTTCTGATTTTCATTTTTAATCTGGTGCAAAAGTTTTCTTGCTTTCAGTGCAAGTGGAATCATCTACGATAAGAATCCTACGAGGTTAGTCAGTAATTTGTATATTCAAATTTCAGCTCACTTGTCCCTTAGGACACATCCCAGTAATCAAGAGACGTTATAATTGGAATCATATATATATATGCATATATATATATATATATATATAGTGCTTGACTGATACATAAAGTTTAACTTTTTAAAATGAAGGAAACTGAGTACTGCACAAATTGCTAGCTCACACCAGCTTTATCACGAGGTACAAACTTTCGACATCATGGAGTAAAAATAGTTGATTTCTTTTTGCTTAAATTGAAGTGTCAAATAGCTTAAAAGTTGAAGTCAGGCACAATGATGTTGAACAGGACACCAAGAAACCAAAACTAGCAGCTGATGAAGATTTTAGGATTTGGGAGGAACATGTGGCAGCTAAAGATCAACCCATGCCTATGTCTTTGGAACAAGAAGCAACATTCTCAAATGACAAGACAGAAATGGTAAAAAGAGTTTCCCTTGTTTATTTGTGTTTGATGTTTTAATGAGCTGTTTTGTGTGTATACTTAATTAAACAGCTATCTTTGTAAATTTCTGCAGGAGATTGAAATGGAGGATGTATTTGAGGAGGCACTAATAGATATTGACAGTGATGATGCAAAGAACCCACTTGCAGTTGTTGACTATGTGAATGATCTGTACCCCAACTACAGAAAAATGGAGGTCAGTCCTCCATTCAGGTTCTGGTTCTGTTAGAATTGAAGGATTTAAGTTATTTAATCTATTTTCCGAGCTACCTTCTTAGACTTGCTATGAAAAGTTAGCTGTAATTTTAGGTTGACTTAACCTGATGGTGTGAAATACTCCTTTCATCTAAGTTTACTTGTCCACTACTGACTTGGCACACCTCTTAAAAAATAATAAATAATATGTTAATTTTACTATATCACCCTTATTTATTATATGTTAGAAAAATGAATTGGAAAATCAACCTTCCCCTTTTTATGTAAACTTTTATTATCAATTGCCCCTTTCCTTAACTAACATAACATATTCACATTAAACGCAATGAAACACCTTGCACAAAGACATTACCTTTTTTCATTTTTAAAGAAGCATGTTAGTTTTACCAACTCCATGCATTTCATGGGGCTAACTTAACTAAGGGGTAATTGAACGAAGCGTTGGAATATAATTAGATTCAAGATTCGCAGCTGTAATTGATATTGGCCATTTGCATTTCAGGGTTATAGCTGCGTTTCACCAAACTATATGACACAACAGTTTGACATCAATGAAAGGATGAGAGCTATATTAGTAGACTGGGTCATTGAGGTATATTTGATGCTTCTTCACAATGAAAATAATCAGGTAGTGGAATTAAGTTAGTATTTCATTGTGTGTTAACTTGCTTATTCTAAACAAACAGGTAAATCACAAGTTTGAGCTCAGGGAAGAGACGTTATTCTTGACCGTTAATTCGACAGACAGATTTTTGGAGAAGCAACCAGTTGCAAGAAAGAAGCTGCAGCTTGTTGGGTTGGTTGCTATGCTGTTAGCATGCAAATATGAAGAGGTCTCTGTCCCTGTGGTGGATGATTTGGTGATTATTTCGGACAACGCCTATACGAGGAAAGAGGTTCTTGAAATGGTAATATTGATCTCATGATATCAACTAGTACTGCATTTCCTCTTCTTTATTTGGCATTTAAATCCATTCCTTTAATTTTACTGCAGGAAACATTAATGCTCAATACGCTGCAGTTTAATATGTCAGTTCCAACTGCATATGTTTTTATGAGAAGATTTCTCAAGGCTGCTCAAGCTGATAGGAAGGTTAGTGTGGGAAGGCACTTGTAATAGTGGCTCATGTCTCACTTGGCTCGTAAATGAAGCAAAAATGGTAACACGAAAGATGGAACATTGACCTTCTGGAATGTATTTTCTGAAAAATTCACACATAGTTCAGTTTTATAGTGTGACACAAAATATTCTTGTGACTTTAATATTATAGTTGGTGATGTATAGTTCTTTGACTTCACTGTTATAATTGGTAAAGTTTAGTGACAACTCGTTAAGTTAACTGTATTGTACGTGAAATTAACCCCTCTTTGGTTCTTATTAACAGCTTGAGGTCATGTCTTTCTTCTTAATCGAGCTTTGCCTCGTGGAATATGAAATGCTTAAGTTTCCACCATCTTTCATGGCTGCTGCGGCAGTCTATACAGCTCAGTGCACACTCTATGGTGTCAAGCAATGGAGTAAAACATGTGAATGGCATACAAGTTACTCAGAAGATCAACTTCTGTGAGAACTAACTCCACATTTCTGTTTGATTCTCACTTCACCTCTCAAGATTGGTCTGATTAGCTTTTTTTCCACCTTGCTTTAGGGAATGCTCGAGGTCGATCGTGAGCTACCACCGAAAGTCAGCAACAGGGGAACTAACAGGAGTACACAGGAAATATAGCACATCTAAATTTGGCTATGCAGCAAAATTTGAGCCAGCACTTTTTCTGGTGCAGATCCAATAACAGAAGCGGGCATGTACAGTAACTAGCTTTATGTGACATCCGTAATTTGGTTGCTGCTTCGATGGATTTGAGAGTTAGGGTCGGGGTAAATATTTTACAGATACAACAATAACTCAGCAACAAAAATTTTATAGTACCTTGAGTTGTTTGTCCATGTTCAATTTGGAACATACCTGATTATATTTTAATCAGGTAATATTTCACCGAAAATCCTCATGTTTTTCCTGAAGTGTCATTTGACATTTGATTTACTTTTGAGTAATTAATGCTTTTATTCTTCTTCAAGCCAGTAAAAGTTCATTCTCCACTTGATTGTGCTCATTCAGTTAAATAAATAGCTAACTTTAGCTTTCTACGCACTCCATTCCACCACCCTGTCCCCACGCTTCCCCTATGTAAGATATGATTTGTGTGTTTGAATTTGCTCGTAACAGTTCTATCACGACCCCAAATTCCCATCTTAAGATGTCGTGATAGCACCTAATCTCTAAAACTAAGTAAGCCTAACATACATAAGAATATGACAGAAACAACGATTAAAAGCATGAATGAAGCTGATAAGTCTCATAATAACTTCAATACAGAACTACAATGCAATATTCTCAAAATCCGGTGAGATTGAGTCATAAGCTCTACAGGAATGTACTAAAATCTCTAATACAACATTGTCCAAATATAGGATAATCTGTAATAAAAGAATGGTGGAAGGTGACTCCGAGGCCTGCGAGCGTCGGACATGTATACCTTGAAGTCTCTGGAAATAGCTGAATGATCACTAGCGTCCGGCACGAGCAGATGTACCTGCATTTGCACAAAATGTGCAGAAGCGTAGTATGAGTACACCACAACGGTACCCAGTAAGTATTAAGCCTAACCTCGGTAGAATAGCGACGAGGCCAGGTCAAGACGCCTACTAGGACATGATAAACTAAACAGAGTATAATATAGATCAAATATGGAAAGCGAGGGAATGAATGTTGACAAAGCAGTACAATAATGTAGACTAATAATAGAATTTAACGCACGAAAGGCAACGAAAAGTGAACATATGATGAGAACAACAAGTAAGCAAATACTGACAAATACAAAAGAGAAAATGAAGAAAACAACAAAACTGTTCAACCAACGAGCCTTTGTAATATGAGATGTACAACAAGTATCACAATAGA
Organism: Nicotiana obtusifolia; assembly: GCA_002018475.1. Classification (NCBI taxonomy): domain Eukaryota; kingdom Viridiplantae; phylum Streptophyta; class Magnoliopsida; order Solanales; family Solanaceae; genus Nicotiana; species Nicotiana obtusifolia. The sequence continues at coordinate 14,448 of MCJB01028801.1, forward strand.
GGTACCACGCCTCATATTCTCAAACACAATCTTTTCTTATATCGCCGCGTGAACCTTACATGAAGATATTTTGAAAATATTTGTTTCGAAATAGCTACACGCGCTTTAGAGCCCTTATGTCGCCGCGTGGCTTCAAGTAATTCCCTTACTAGCAACACGCACATAAGTCCCATCTTATGTCGCCGCATCAACCCTTATCCTTATACCGCCGCATGCACATCAATATCACAACACACTAATAACTTGCACCACATGTGCCCATATACCACAATTTGCCAAAAATCAACAATACTAATGTTATCACAACGTATAGCCCACGACTCAATCACAATGTGAACACGAATCTCAATAATAGCAAAATATATTGAAAAATACTCAACAAGGAAAGATATCTCAACAATCAACAACTTTAACCTCAATGTAATAACGACTTTCACAACTTCAACACCAATAACACAACAAGAAGATATTCCCACAAAATAACAACTTCAATAAGAGTATTTCAACAATAAGAAAGATAACAAGACAATAAGAGAGGTAACAACTTCAAACTAAAGCACGTAAGAGCAAACATAACAACAAAAGATAGAACAAGTGCAAACAACGTCAAATAAAGCATTGAAGTGTAAATTTAACAATGAAAGATATACATGTTATGACAATTTCAATTAAATTCATGGAAGAAGTCTAAAAGTCTAAACTGGTCAAGATACCACATATAGCCCATGTACGCACTCATCACCTCGTGCACACATCTTCCACATAATACAGATAACACAAACAACCCAAATCTTAAGGGGTAGTTCCCCAACGCAAGGTTAGACAAGATACTTACCTCAACTATGCCAAATCAACCCTCGAAAATAGCTTTTCCCCTAAAATTTGCCTTCACACAGCTCAACTCAATCTAACAAAAAATATCTTAATATCATCATACATTGCAAGAGAAACCAATTACGAGAGATAAAGCTATGATCTTTACACATTTCCCAAGAAGTTAAAAAAAGTTAACTGTCACGACCCAAAATCCATCAGTCCAGATGCCACCTAACCCAATCCTCTAGGTAAGCCAATTAACAGTCAACATAATCCAAATGAGATTAATATGAAACACATGATGAATTAACTAAAGTTTTATATAATAATCCAAGGACTGATAGTACGAGTCAAGAGCCTAAGACTTAGGTTTATAAAATTGGCATGAAATAAATCTAGTACATTTTTGGAATTTACATAGACAAAACTCAAATCTAAAACTACCAAGAACAAGTGGTAGCCATGTTTGGTCAACGGGTACATCTTTAATGCAAGCTCTCGCCATGTACCACAACATCATCTCCAAGATACGCACGCAAGGTGCAAAAGTGTAGTATGAGTACAACCGATTCTATATACTCAATAAGCATCATAACTAACCTCGGCGAGGTAATAAAATCAAGAATTATAAATGATGCTCACCCGTCACCTGTACAAGTTCATAAATTTCCAACAAGTGTAGAACATATATATGATCAGATCAGGATATCACAGGTAAAACTACCTTGGTGCTCACAATTCTTTGTTTTAAAGTGTTTTACTCAGTGAAAAATCCAGCATATAAAGAAGATTTGCAAGTAAATCAGGCAAACAATCAAGGAAATTACAAGTAAAGCTGAAATGCAATAACCAAATATTACTCCATTATGGCGCGCAACCCGATCCAAATAACAATAAGACAATAAGGCCTGTTGCGGTCTGCAACCCAATCCAAATAACAATAACCAGCTCTCCTAGAGCTCACATCAACTAGAAACCCGTCGGTTTTTCACAATTCGCATGTACACCATAAAGAGAGAAACATGAGAGGGTTACCCTAGGAGGATGAATCGGTATCCACATGCTGCACGACAACTCACGTGCTGTATGAATAACTCATGTGCTAATAATATCAACCGCACGAAAAACTCAGGTGCTGCACGAAAAACTCATGTGCTATAGTATCAATATCTGTATCCGCCAGGACAACTCACGTGCTGCACAAACAACTCACGTGCTAATAATATCAATCCGCACGGACAACTCACGTGCTGCACGGACAACTCATGTGCAAATATCACAATCCGTCTGGCGTGGTCACATGCACAATATCATAATCCACCCGGCATGGTCACATGCATAACAACACAATCCGCCCAACATGGTTATATGCATAACAACACGCTCCGCCGGGCATGGTCACAGGCATAACAACACAATCCACCTGGCGTGGTCACATGCATCCAGTCCAAATCATATCATACAAAAGCAATTATACAAGAACACATGTATACGATGAATAAATAACAGAGTTCATGCTCCTGGACTGGTTTAATAACATGCTAAAGTATAGGCATGTGCAAAGTGTGCTATCATAACTCAAATCAACAATTTCATCATAGAAATAGAAATTACCAAGTTTGTTCAAGGAACTAATCTCTTCATAACCTCAAACATGGCTCAAATAGATCACAACAATGTTACAACTATTAGAAACACAACAACTTAAAGCTTAATAGTCAATTCAAGGCATATCATAGCCTAAGCACTACCGCGAGTATGGATACATACCCCGGTGCTCGCATATGGGCTCAATCCCCACACATGTGCGCACCCATAGCACGTAGCTATCAAAAATAACTCAGGCAACTAGTGCCTCAACCAAGCTTGGATAAGATAATTACCTCAAGCAAGCCGAAACAATACTCTAGAAATGCCATCCTGTGCGAATTATCTCCAAACGGCTCGAAACTAGCTAAAAGCCACTCAAAAACATCAAATAATGCCTTAGGAAACAAACCCAAAGCGATAAAGGTCGAATCTTTAATCAAATAAACCAAAAAGTCAACCCAGGCCCGCATCTTGAAACTCGACAAAACTCACAAATTCTGAAAATCCATTCGAATAAGAGTCTAACCATATAAGTTTTTCATCCAAATCCGACCTCAATTTCATGTTCAAAACCCCAAAATTCATTCTCTTAAGTTCTAGTCAAAAACCCCCAATTTCTTCTCTTCAAATCCTTGATGGTGTAATAATCCATGAAAAAACATAATATATAATCAAAACAAAGATAAAATTACTTACCCTCATGATTTGGGCATTTATCTTCTCCAAAATCGCCTTACTTGTGCTCAAAGAACTCAAAAAGTGGAGATAATAAAATCAAAATCCAGAAATTGAATGTTTTAATGCACTGCCAGTGGTCCTTCTTTGCAATCAGGTCTCCAACCTCATGATCGTGATGCAAAAAAAAATTCCAGCATTGTTTTTACCCTTCGCAATGGTGGCCACGCCCCCGCAATCGCGATGAACAAATTCCAACAAGTTTGCCCAACTCTTCCAGAATGCCTCTAGTATAACGGCCATAACTTTTTGTACAAAATTCCAAATGACAAACGGTTTGATTTTCTGAAAATTAGACACAAAGGGCTACAACTTTTATTTTTGAATCATCTCCAAATTCCTTATAGATTGTAAGATATAAGCTTCTAAAATCAATCCTGTGACAGCAGAAATTCCTCTACGCGATCACGAAAATGGCTTCCGCGACCGTGATTCACAACGCCCAAACTGCATTTTACTCTTTGCGAACGCGACCCAAATTCCGCAATCCCGATGCACACCCCTGTAGCCAAAAATCAACAACTAAAAAGGGCCTAAAAGTGGTCTGAAACTCCCCTGAAACTCACCCGAGCGCCTTGGGACCCCGTCCGAACATACCAACAAGTCTTAAAACATATTATAGACCTACTCGAGGCCTCAAATAACACATATTAACATCAGAACCACAAATCATCTCAAGATTAATATCTTAAGTTCATAAACATCAAACTTCGAACCAAACGTCTAATTCAAGCCTAACTAATCCGGAATGAATCCAAATTTTGCATACAAGTTCCAAATGATATATCGAACATATTACAACTCCCGAAACAACAATCCGAACCCAATAACATCAAAGTCAACTCCCAGTCAAACCTATGAAATTCCAAAGCTTCAAATTGCCAACTTTCGCCAAATAGTGCTGAAACCTTCTAGGAACATCCAAATGCAAATCCGGGCATATGCCAAAGTCCAAAATCACTATCCAGACCTAACAGAACCATCAAAACTCCAACTCGGGGTCAAATACACAAAAACCAAACTTGATCAACTATTCCAACTTAATGCTTCTAAAATGAGAATCATTCTTCCAAATTAATTCTGAATCACCTAGAAAACCAAAACCGATGATACACGCAAGTCGTAATACATCATACAAAGCTACTCATTACCTCGAACCATCGAACAGAATGTAAATGCTCAAAACGACCGGTCGTGTCGTTACATTCTCCCTCACTTAAACATACGCTCATCCTTGAACGTGCCAAGAGTCATTCCAAAGCCATCAAATCACTGTGTAAATTCACATGCGCATACCTGGGAATGATCCCATGTTACCCCAATCCATATAAGTCCGTCAACTCAACATAACCGAAGATTCTTCCTTCAACTTAGACCATAAACCTTAGAATCAAATCTACAACATCTAGAATTCATCATAAGACCCGATTCACGCATCTATATACTGTGCAAGTTTGAACAAGCTGTATCAAGCTATAACCATAACCCAAGATATTATCGCATGATATACCGTATAATCCAGTTTCTCATAGCATTATCTTCCAACCACAATAACTGCCTAATAGCAAACCCAGTACCGGTAACAAACCTTATATTAAATAAATCCTTGTTCAATACCTTCGTACACCTCCAATGATGGAAGAAACAAGCAGAAACTCATAACCAATTATCAGATAAAAAAGTCATGGAGCCCTCTCACTCGATATTGATCCATTACCAAATTATAAGCTGACTTCCTATATTATCCTTCAAAACATACCGTAATCAAATCCGATAGTACTCATTCCAGGTCCAAGGACTTCGTCTCATCAAATACAAGCTGCTCTGCTAACATGCTACTCCAATACAACCTAAATCCACAAACCATGCAATCTGTACACCAATAAGCAACAACTCAAATGTACTCAAACATGAAAAAATGATTCAAATAAGAGAACCGTCTCGCAAGCTCAACAGCTACCACCACAGCTGCAATGCTATGAACCTATCACACACATTAGAACCAAGACACACGAATCTAACACGAAGGATCATATCCCTACATGGCTCCGCCGCAATGCGAGACCCAATCCAAACACCGATCCACATGAAATGCCTCGAGCCATAATGCTCCAAATCAACAACCACACATAAATCAACATCAAATACATGAAGTGGATGACCATAACCATGGAGAAACGAATAGCACAATATACCCCAACTCGGGAAGACCATAACCAAGGCGCAATCAACCATTCGACACCCCAAGAACTATCTCGCTCAAATTTCGGCACAAGACCCAGACAGAGTATGCTATGTGTGCAAATACCCAACCGATCACAACCCATCATAGCATAGAAGAGCCATATATGGAACCCAATAGACACGAATAAGATCAACCTTAACCGATGATACATCCTCCAACAACAACTGTGCTAAGTAAACAAATCTGACCCGGTGTACAATACACATCCTTATTAGGCTTAGTAATGAGCCCCCAAATCAACTCCGGCCATCCACAATTAGATAGATAATCCTTCCAAAAGTCCCCAATAACCTAATTTTAACACTTACTGTTTGCTGTCTAACTTTGGCTGTACCTTAACAGTGTGCAACGAAGGAACACTCTGCCTCTGAGAACTCCCGGTCTCCAAATCCTTAGAATACCCGAACCACCATATCCAATCCCAACTCGACCACTCCTGTGACTGACACATCCTTCATACGCAATCATTCCACGAGAAATACTTCCACAATTATTCTGTGCCACATAGCAAAATCTAAACATTAGCAGTCGATAAGCCAGACGAGTACCGCAATACTAATGAAGCATCCGTAAGTCAAAGCACAGTGCGCCTTCTAAAATGCGCACCCTTCTCAAGTAATACCAAATAGTACTAGTATTCATCTAAACATTTGAGACTGTCCATGCTGTCTAAAATTTATGACCTTCCCTTCAAAACTGAATTGCAACCTCGTACATGGAAACCTCAATCCCACACGTCGCACCGCATCTATCATGCCATCATATGAAAAGCACGAGAATCTCATTAACAACTCTGAAGCACCAGCATGATACATACTCCATCAGCCATAAACCTACCTTTGGACACCCTCCGCAAGAAAATTACAACGCACAACATACTCCCCATTCTTGATGGAAACATCCGCCCCAAGTCGTGATACAAATTATCGAGAACTATCCGAAAATCATTTGCACATAACCAAGCCATCCGAACAGAATTCCTCTATCTCTTTCAAGTTACGCAGGTCGCTAAGCCTAAGACTATTGCCACACGACACCAGTAACACCTCACCTCATCATAAGAACTAAAAGAACTGATCATACCATTACTATGCTGATCCAACCTACTACTAAGCTGTCCTATTTTCTCTGAGTCCCTTCTGAGTTGCTTCTAGTTAACACTCCTCCTTGCCAGTACACAACAACCCTCCCAACGCTCACCACAAGAGATCTCAGCATGAAACCACATCACCATAAAGCCCATAAGTATTCCCTCTTAAGCACCCTAAAAGTATCACAACTGAGACACCCACACTAAAGAGACCTCTTGTGAACCTGAAGCTGTTTCTTTAATCTCTTTGATACTAAAATGTAGAACTCTAATGATATAGATATACTTAAAGTACCAACACCATCCAATGAAATCTCATATCTTAACCTTTTACAATTCCCAAAATTTCTCAAATGTCACATATTATCACGAACCAAACTGGAGGGCCATGACTAGCACCCGACCATACTTGCCGAGCTAACCTTCTTTATTATCTTTTAGGGCTGACGAGATCAATATAAATGGTAGACATGGATCATGGACAACCAACAATAAAATATGATGGAATGAACATACATAGCATGGGATGACCAGACAATCAAGAAACTATATATAAGGTACGAGCTACCACACTACCATGAAAGACTATACAACAAAAACCAGCCAACAAGGCATACCAAACTATACATGAGTCGACACCTTTCTATGAGCCTCTAAAGGAACATAAGTACCGCAACATAGCCGGAACAGGGTCCCGACATACCCATAATGTCGATAACAAAAATGCATATCCAGACCACGACAAGTCTGGAGAAGGGATCTCGCCAATCACCGCTGAACTGGACAGCTTACTATGGTGGGGGAGCTGCACCTGCCTGTCTATCAGGACCTGCAGCACGACATGCAGCGTCCACAAATAAAAGGACGTCAGTATGAATAAAGTACTGAGTATGTAAGGCGAGGAACCATAAGTACGAACAGTAATGTAAGCAGGGATAGAGAATATACAACCTGTAACATCTGGGTACTTCTGAGGGCTACTGACATAAAATGCATGATACATATGTATATATACATAAACTTTTAAAACATACGCCTCTGTGGCATCATCATCATCATATTATACCCGGCCGTAATAGGCTCGGTAAAAACGTAACCGGCCATCATAAGGCTCGATAGAATCGTACCCGGCCACGTGGAGCTCGGTAAAACCCAACTGATCAGTGGTTGCACAATAGGTGCCGTACCTGGACGACTATAGCACGGCTCGGTAGAGTAAAATAGATACATATATATAATGCATGCTCGACTCATGAAAATGCGATCTAAGCCTTTTGGAGTGACGTAAGGTTGGTACCCTCTGTACACGTTATTAGGACTAACTCTTCACCATGATTGGTACCCTCTGTACACGTTATTAGGACTAACTCTTCACCATGAACCTTATAAGAATCATGAAGTACCTACAACATTGATAACATAAGAACAAGATAAGCAACATCAACGTCAATCGTTCCATAAGAGGGGAAACAATGTAAGTACTGCTAGCTTCTAAGAGTAGAGTTTCTTTGGAAGCTCGTTCATTACATTACGCACCATCGAAGTTGTGCAAAAGAAGGAAAGGGATAGCCTCACATACCATGAATATACTGCCCCAATCTCAAGCTATGCAACTATCACAACTCCTTAGTCTACAATAAGAGAAACGATACTATTGTTATCATTTAAGCGTCATAACTGTTATGTATTGATCACAACCTATTTTATGATGAAACAGACAGCACCTCCCCTATATATATGACTTCACACAATTCAAAAAAATCACCAAAAAGCCCAAACAACATCAATAATAATCATATTGAGCCTCCCAAAACAATCCACGCACAAGCTAATCACTTCATAAATACGATGGCCACCGTAGTCGTGTCAAACGACCTGGAAATGTTACGAAGAACTATCAGCCCACAACCCTAAATCTATATGGTGTTTCTCCACAACCTTCTTCCTCCAGAACTCCACAAAATAGTAGTAAAACACGTAGCCCAACAGCAACACAAAACAGTCCACAAAACAGTCCGCTAAAAGTGAATAACTCGAACTCACGGCTTCCGATCACCGTCCCGTGAGTTCTTACATGTATAGAACGAATTACCATGAATTCACAGGAGAAAAAATGTATGAAAAAGAGCAGTAAACTTACCTTACTTTTAGGATAACTTAGCCCTTTCCTTGGTTCTTCAAACTCTAGGTTTCACCCCCAATTAGAACTTGAAAGAGAGGGAAATCGATTAGGGTGAAATAACTGAGTTTATAATCCCTGAAAGTCCTCTCTTGGACGACTTTGGGACTTTTAATTTTGTCCTCTAATTTTTGCAAGTAGGTGATGCACCTACTTGTCACCTACCAATCTGCGCAGGTCTGCGGAAATACAATTATCTCTATACTCCGAGATCGAATTGACAAACGGTTTAATGAGTCGGAAACTAGACTCGTAGATCTTTAATTTGGTTGGTTGGTCACCCCGTAATTCCTTGTAAATTGGGAGAAAAGCTTAGAAACATTTGACCTAATGTTTAAGTAAAATTATGAACCTAAGTTGCGACAACTTTTGTCGACTTTTGTTCCATAACTCGTTTGAATTCAAGACTTATGATACGGATATTATATGATTCAAATACCTTATAAAAAAGACCTCTTGAGTGTATTAAGCACCTCTAGGTTTACCCGAAAATATGAGTTACAACATCCTTGATTCGTTTAACTCCTAATACTTGTTAATTACCCTTGTACACCCTTATATCACTTAAGACCAATAGGATTAACTTCTTATCATCTCAAAGATAATTACTTCTTGGATTTAGGTTAAATAACATATGGCATGAACTAACACGTGTGGATATGGGTTGTGACACATATGAATCTTGAATCCATTAGAACCTTCTTGAGAGTCCTCCACCCTATCCAAATCTCAAATGCAACGCCCAAACGAGCTAACGACTTGTGCTCCATCAGGACACGAACACCTCAAGAAGTAACCCACACCTCTAAGAAAACGAGTAAATCCCTACTCTATGCACACTATCTCCACCATGAATAACAAAATCGAGTAATTCCAAGATTCCCATCCATCCATAAAGGGTAAAACATCATGCATCCAGAAATTTCCTTACTCAAGTCATTCTCAAAATCAAACTCTTCATAACCGATCCACAAGTATTGCATCAGACCAAACTAGTATAACACATAACCATGTAATCAAATTATCGATAGAAGACTCCCCCACTTGGCTCGAAGCCATTGAACAAAACATCTGATAACTCACAACACCCTTACTCCATCACTACCATAATCCCGCACTGTAATCCAACTAAATTCCTCATAAAACTCATGTATCACTAATCATAAAAAAGATACTTTAACTCATTTGCTAAACTCATAGTCATCCTTGTGACAGTCAAGACAACTTCCCCAAGAGACCCTAACACGATTTGTAACACCTACAACCAACTGATAGAAAGAAAACTCTCACATAACAGCATAAGGATCACACAATCTCTGAATATCCCGCATGAGATAACCCACCTACTTTGACTCAAATTAGCATTTCTTTATGCCCTACCATGATTGCCACCACTCTGCCATTACTTAGTCCTCCCGAGTCTGAACTCGTCAACAAGACATAAGAATCTACTTCATTCCACAAATGAACATCTGAAAGATCTCTCAACACACTCATAACTCAGAACCGTATAACACATTAAGATAGAAATCAAGCACCCAATGGTCCTCTTCACATCCCAAGCAAACTATTCTCGTCACATCCAGGTCGTTTAAACACATTCCGCAGTCACATTCATAGGGACACTACCAGACATATAAGTCAAAAGACATGCTTATACAATTGAAACTATCGAGCCCAAGCTGCAGTACAAACCCGACCTTAAGTCCTCTAGACTGGCCCGTTACCATAACACCGAGTACACATCTTGCACCTCATCCATAGAATCGCAAGCCGTCGATGCATAGCTAATACCGAGCGCTCAAATAACACATGAGTGAGTGGAAGGAATTCAAAGAGATACGCTCAAGCTGAATCAATGCCGCACAATAAGGAAAGGAAGATGTGAAGTTTATCCTAAATGCTCTGTAGCCTCTCGAAGATAGGTATGGACGTCATCATATCAATCCGCAAGACTCTACTAGACACTTGCTCGTGACTCGTGGAATTTCTATGAACCTAGGGCTCTGATACTAACTTGTCACGACCCAAAATCCGGCTAATTGTGATGACACCTAACCTAACCTGCTAGGTAAGGCAATTAACAGTCAAAATAATCCAAATGAGATTAATAAGAAACAAATGATGAATTAACAAAACTTTTATGTAATAACCCCATGATTAGTAGTACAAGTCATGAGCCACTAAGACTTAGGTTTACAAAACTAACATGAAATAAAGACAACACATGTTTGGAATTTACATAGACAGAATTCAAATCTAAGACTACCAAGAACAAGTGGTAGTCATGTCCGTACAACAGGTGCCTCTTCAATGTCAGCTCCCACCATGTACCACAACATTAGCTCAAAGATCTGTACGCAAGGTGCAGAAGTGTAGTACGAGTACATCTGACCCCATGTACTCAATAAGCATCATAACTAACCTCGGCAAGGTAATAAAAGCAAGAATTATAAATGATATTCAACCATCACCTGTACAAGTTCATAAATTTCTAACACGTATAGAATATATATATGATCAAATCAGGAAATCACAGGTAAAACCACCTTGGTGATCACAATTCTTTGTTTTAAAGTGTTCTATTCAGTCAGCAATCTAGCATATAAGAAAGATTTGGAAGTAATTCAGGTAAACAGTCAAGGAAATTGCAAGTAAAGAAGAAATACAATAACCAAATATTAATCCATTACGACCTGCAACCCGATCCAAATAACAATAAGCCAATAAGGCCTACTACGGCGTGCTTCCAATCTAAATAACAATAACCAGCTCTGCTAGAGCTCACATCAACTAGAAACCTGTTGGTTTCTGACAATACACGCGTACACCATCAAAAGATAAACATGAGAGGGTGACCCTAAGGGGATGGATCCGTATCCACACACTGTATGGACAACTCACGTGCTAAACGGACAACTCATGTGCTAATAATATCAACTGCACGGACAACTCACTTGCTGCAGAAACAACCCACGTGCTATAATATCAATATCTGGATCCGCACGGACAACTCACGTGCAAATATCACAATCCGTCCGGCGTGGTCAGAGGCACAATATCGTAATCCACCCGGCAGGGTCACAGTCATAACAACACAATTCGCCCAACGTGGTCACAAGCATAATAACACACTCCGCCCAATGTGGTCACATGCATAACAACACAATCCACCCGACGTGATATCATGCTTCCAGTCCAAATCATATCACACAGAAGCAAGTATACACGAACACATGTATATGATAAATAAATATAAAATTTCATGCTCCTGGACTGGTATAATAACATGATAAAGTGTAGGCATGTGCAAAGTGTGCTATCATAGCTCAAATCGGTGATTTCATCATAGAAATAGAAATTACCAAGTTTATTCAGGGAATTAATCTCTTCGTAACCTCAAACATGACTCAAATAGTTCACAACAATGTTACAACTATGAAAAACATCACAACTTAAAGCTTAACAATCAATTTAAGGCATATTGTAGCCTAAGCACTACCTGGAGCATGGATAAATACCCCAGTGCTCGCACATGGGCTCAATCCCTACACATGTGCGCACCTACAACACATAGCTATTACAAATAACTCAGGCAACTAGTGCCTCAACCAACTTTAGATAAGATACTTGCCTCAAGCAAGCTGAAACAATACTCTAGAAATGCCATCTCGCGCGAATCAACCTCCTAACATCTTGAAACTAGCCAAAAGCATTCAAAAACATCAAATAATGCCTTAGGAAACAAACCCAAGTGATAAAGGTCGAATCTTTAATCAAATACTCAAAGTCTATCAAAATGTCAACCCGAGCCCGCATCTCAAAACCCGACAAAACTCACAAATTTCGACAACCCATTTGAATACGAGTCTAACCGTATAAGTTTTATCCAAATCTGACCTCAATTTCATGTTCAAAACCTCAAAATTCATTCTCTTAAGTTCAAGTCAAAAACCCCCAATTTCTACTCTTTAAATCCTTGATTTAGGAATAATAATTCATCAAAAAACATAAATATATAATCAAAACATAGATAAATTACCTTATGATTTGGTTGTTTATCTCCTCCAAAATCGCCTTTCTTATGCTCCAAGAACTCAAAAAGTAGGGATAATAAACTCAAAATCCTGAAATTGGATGTTTTATTCACTGCTAGTGGCCCTTCTTTGCGATCATGGTCTCCAACCTCGTGATCGTGATGCAAAAAAATATTTTAGCACAATTTTTACCCGTCGCGATCGCGGCCACATTCCCGCGATCGCGATGAACAAATTCCAACAAGCTTGCCCAACTCTTCCAGAAAGCCTTTAGTGTAATGGGCATAACTATTTGTATGAAACTCCAAATGATAAACGGTTTGATTTTCTAAAAATTAGATACAAAGGGCTACAACTTTCATTTTTATATCGTCTCCAAATTCCTTATACATTGTAAGATATAAGGTTCCAAAGTCAGTCCTGTGATAACATAAATTCCTCTAGGCGATCGCGAGGAAGACTTTCGCAATCGCGATTTACAATGCCCAAACAACAATTGTCTCTTTGCGAACGCGATCCAAAGTCCATGATTGCAATGCACACCACTGTAGCCAAAAACCAGCAACTAAAGAGGGCCTAAAAATGGTCCGAAACCAACCCGAAACTCACTCGAGCCCCCGTCCAAACATACCAACAAGTCCTAAAATATATTATGCTACTCCAGGCCTCAAAAACACATTATAATATCAAAACCACGGATCGTCGATCATGATCAATATCTTAGTTCATAAACTTCAAACTTCGAACCAAGCGTCTGATTCAAGCCTAACCAATTCAGAATGAATCCAAATTTTGCATACGTGTTCCAAATGACATATCGAACCTATTCCAGCTCCCAGAACAACAATCCGAATCGGATGACATCGAAGTCAACTCCCGGTCAAACTTACGAACTTTCTGAAGCTTCAAATTGTCAACTTTCCTCGAATAGTGCCGAAACCTTCTAGGAACATCCAAATGCAAATTCGGGCATATGTCCAAGTCCAAAATTACAATCCAAACCTAACAGAATCATCAAAACTCCGATCCAGGGTCAAATACACAAAAATTCAACTTGGCCAACTCTTTCAACTTAAAGCTTCTGAAATAAGAATCATTCTTCCAAATCAAGTCCAAATCACCCAAAAACCAATATCGACGATACATGCAAGTCGTAATACATCATACGAAGCTACTCATGCCCTCGGACCATCGAACAAAATGCAAATGCTCAAAATGACCGGTCGGATTGTTACATCAACCCCTGGGCCGCCCGGTCAAAATCCAAGTCCAAGGGTAGATTCCGACTATTCAAAATTCCACGGGTCCATATATATGTTTTATTTTCAAATCCGAGTCCAAATCGACTCTCAAAACTCAAATCTTTATTTTTCAAAACTTTGACAAAAATCCCCAATTTTCCTCTTTGATTCTCATAAATTTGATGTTAAATCTAAGATGTAATCATGAAACATAGTTGAAAATTAATTAAATCACTTACCCAATATTTGTAGATGAAAATTTCCTCTCCAAATCGCCTCCTCCCGAATCTAGGGTTCTAAAATGAGAGAAAATGAGATAAAACCCGACTTTCCAACTTTTTGTTCAGTTGCAGATGTCGCAATTGCAACACTGGGTTCGTAATTGCGAAGGAAGTCTCGCAATTGCGGCTACTGATAGCTTAAGTAGGAAGTCTCAAGTGCGAAATTGGCTTCGCTTATGCGAAGCCTGTACCATTCGCAAATGCGACACAATTATTGCAATTGTGATCCTACCCTACCCAGGTACTGTTGCACCATATTTTGCATAAGTTAAAACAATGTACAACTTATAGTACTCTACAATATTAATGATTATTTAGAGTCGCCATCCAGTATTTAAGGTATACTAGGACTCCTATTCTATACTACATAATGTACATTAATTCATGGTCTGCGAAACCATTGAGATTCTAGGTAAGGGTTCAAGTTATCTCAAGGGGAAGGTGTCGCGTCCCATTTCTCATGAAAGCGGGTTTTGACATATGACAACTCTTTTAAATGGGTATTAAAATAGAAGAGTCACCAGCTAACAATTTTAAGGTGCGTTAGGGCACCTATTGCAAATAATTATGTTTTAACTAGTACGCATCACCAAAGATCGGGTAAGGGCTCAAATTATCTCGAAGAGAAGGTATTAGGAATTCTTCGAGGTCCACAACTGTTTGTCCCTGCCGAAATTTATGCTATGTGGGACTATTGGATTATAATTGTCCTATGTGATCATGTAAATTGAGGGAAGACTGGCAATTAAGTGTTCAACCACGATATAAATCAAGTGTAAATAACATTTCACATATGAAGCAATTAGTCTATACATAAATGATCGGTACAAGTCTTTAGAGGTTACAAGATACAACCTAATTGTTCTAAGTTCAAAGAAACAAAGGCGCGAGTAACAAACATATAAAGGGGGGGGGGGGGTCCTAAGTTTTTTAGACTAAAGGATCACCCCGTGCAACATAAATAATACTTTGCAATAACATTAGGGTAGGGATTGCTCATATTATCAGCAGGCACAAACTATCATCTCCCGCAACCTAGTTACTATGTTAAATTTGATTACTTGAAGTGCTCTAGTTCAATTCTAGGTCGTATCCTATGCGTGCACTACCCGTCCCATTCCTATGGTCCAGGAGGCTTTGGACCTACTATTAGGGTGGTTCTAGACTTTACATAGGGTGCTAAAAATGATAAAACTAGGTGCACATTCAAAACAAGTAGGACTACACATAATGACAACGAATGGCTCAAGTTAGCCTCCACACATAAGCAACAAAAGCACGCTGCCAGATTCAGATTCTATAGTAGGCAATTTTAGAATCGAGATATATTGGAGTTGTTTAAAAACCTATAGGCATGGCGTCTATATGACCACACAGTTTTAATAACATTTCATGGGCACTGCCGTGATAAGTGGGTATTTTGACTGCTTATTAGCACCTTTTAGATTTTGTTTTAGTCCAAAAGTATTGAATTGTGTTCCCGAAACTAATAAAATTGTGCAAAATTGTAGGAGTGCTACAAGTTTGGTCTCCCGAGACGAAATCCGATTAAAAAAGGAGTGTTCAGAAGAACAAGGCAATAAAGGGCGCTGAAGCACAAATGTGCGGTCCGCATGAAGTAATTCTGTGGCTGTAGAAGAAATTACGGACCGTAAAATTCCATTTGCAGCCACACAACAAGAAGAAAAATGTAGCAGACCTTTCAGCAATTTGCGGACCGCACATGAATTGTGCGGCCGCAGAACTGGGCTAGGAGTCAAATACCAGAGAGTATGCAAAAAGACCAAGTCCAGGAGCCTTTAATTGTGGACCACACAAGAATTGTGCAGCCGTAGAAGATTTCCTCGCGGGTGCAGTCCAGAAATGTGCGGACGCAGAAGATTGCCTCACGGAAGCAGAACTCCACTTCTTGCTAGCTGAAGAAATCTGTGGACCGCACATGGAATTATGCGGCCGTAGAACCTCCCGAGGTGCATTTTTGTCTGAGATTTTTGGCCCTGTATAAATAGACGAGTTTCATAAAATTAGGTTAATTTTTGAACATCTGAAGTTGCTGTAGCGTTTTTCTTTACTACTTTAGGAAGTTTTATATTATTTTGGTGTATTCACATTAGATTTCATTATTTTAATCTTCCATTACGAGTTTAATTAGCTTTTCTTCTTTATTTTCTACAAAACCCATTATAAATAGCTGGACTCTTACTAGGGTTGTGACCCAACCCTAGTGTAAACCTTATGGGTATCTAATTTAATGCTTGTTTATGATTGGGTTTTGATTATTTAGCTTAGTTCATGTTTCAATTTTAGAATTAATGGTTGCAAACATTGATTCATGCTTATTTGGCTTAGTTTCTACTTGAGAAAGAGGGACCTAGTCTAGGATTACTTAACTAACAAGGAATTCGGTCAATTGAGGGATTGATTAACCCAATTAAAGGGTTCAACCTAGAGATAGTAATAACCCGACTTGAGCTCTTATCAACTGTTTTGGTTGATATGCATTTGGACTTGAGAAAGTCAAATGAGGCAAAATCACTCTCTGACCGAGAGGTTTTGAGAGGGTGACATAGAGTTGAGAGCTATAATACGCTCCAATCAATAAAATAAGCATTAACGTCTTTATCCCATTAGGCAAAAACCTAGGTTATGGTCACAGCCCTAGGCCTTTAAACTATATGGAAAAACACCAAAAATACTGATTCGCTTCTAGTTTCTTTTCTTTAACTTATAATGCTAGAGTAAAATTAGAATTAGAAATCAAAACTTGTTGTGGAAGTGCAATTCAGCTATTCCTTTCGCTTTCGTCAAGTGTATACTCCTAAAACCCTAATAACTCCTTGTGGAAATCGACCCCTACTCTTATTGGGTTTTATTCTTCCAACGATTGTTCCCGCTCACTATTGAGTGCGGATTGGATGTGGATCAATTTTTGGTGCTGTTTTCGGGGAGTTAAAATGGTGTTAGCTATATATTTGGGTGTGCCTTTGGAATATCTTCTTTTCCTTCCGTGTTACTAACTTGTTTGAGAAATCGTAGGTACAACCATGGCGAACAATGAGCTCGAAAATTTTCCTTTGGGGGATGTGGACGTCGAGGATGACCAAGTTGATGAGGTTCCTCTTGAACCTCAAGCCAATAGAAAAGGCCGAGTGCCTCATGACAATGTCCCCGCTCCACACCTCTACCATGAGCGGCTCCACACCAGGTGTTACCCAATGAAGGATATGCCAGTGTAATAGTCCCTCCTCGTATTAGGGCGGGCAACTTTCAAATCACCAATGTAATGCTCACTTTGCTAGAGCAACGAGGTTTCTTCACCGGTGCTCCAAGTCAAAATGTATACAAACATTTGAAGGGGTTTGTGGACGCTTGTTGGGGGAGAAAAAAATAAATGTCTCAGAGGATGCATTGAGGTTAAGGATCTTTCCCTTCTCTCTATGGGGGAAAGCTTTAGATTGGTTGGAACGTTTGCCGAACCATTTCATTCACACTTGGGATGAGTTGGCGAACGTTTATCTCCAAGTTCTTCTCTCCCGGGCATATGGCTACACTTCGAGATGAGATTTTGGCATTCAAGCAAGAGCCCAATGAACCACTACACGAGATATGGGAGCAGTATAAGACAATGGTCAAGGAATATCCCAACAACGATATGATGGAAAACATAATTCAACAAACCTTCTATCGTGGCATTAACACAACCAATCAATGTGTAGTGAATCAACTTGGTGGTGGGAACTTTATGACTACGCTTTAGTAGAGGCATGTGAGATTTTGGATGAAATGGTAAAAACATCATCGGCGTTGCAATCCTGGGCTAATGTTCCACAAGGTGATCTGTACGTGATCCACCTTCACAAAGAGTTGCATGACCATGGGCAAGCCATTGCTGAATTGACTACCACCGTGAATCAACTAGCAAAGGCTCAACTTCAACAAGTGCAAAATCCTAAGCAAGTCAATGTCATGGAAGGGGTGAACATGATGGTAAACAAAAGAAGGACCAAGGGTCCACAAGTGCAAAATCGAGTGGAGAATTATGTGCAAGAGGATAGTGGTTTTGACCAAGATGAGATCCTATAATGAACAAGAAGAGGAGGTGCAACATGTGAAAAACTTTCAAGGGCAAAGAAACAACTTCCAAGGCCCAAACCAACAACAATGGCAACCTCAAAATAATGAAGGCAATTGGAATTCCAACAACCAAAAAAATTAGAGTGGTGGAAACAATCAAGGGAATTGGCATAACAACAATCAAGGAAATTGGAGTGGCAATAATCAAGGAAATTGGGGGGGG
>MCJB01028801.1:32968-56491 GCA_002018475.1 Nicotiana obtusifolia
GGGGGGGGGGGGGGTAACAATCAAGGTGGATGGAACAATAATCAAAGCAACTGAGGGTCGGGTTTTCAAAGGCCCCCGATGTATCAACAACCGAGCAACCCGCCGCCTTATCCTTCCCATGGTCCAAGTTCTTCAAACAATGATATAGGCGTATTGAGAATATGTTCAAGCAAATGATAGAAAAGAATGCCGATTCGGATGCCCAACTTGCCTCACATAATACATCGATCTGCAACTTAGAAGTGCAAACGGGGCAAATCTCTCAAGCTCTAAATTCTCGTCCTAACGGGGCACTACCAAGTGACACGGTAGTAAACCCAAAGGGTGGAAACAACATGGGGCATGCCATGGCCGTTACTACAAGAAGTGAAAGAGGTGGCAATGCACCCACCTCAAGTTAAAGTCCTTGTGGATGATGAGCAAGTGGTACAAGAAGAAGAGGGCCCGAATAATGCGGTACAATCAAATGATGAAGTTTGGATTGATATTGATGATAGTGTGGAAGAGACTCAGGAGGAGGTGAACCCGTCTATAGATCACATTATTGACATACCGGAGCTGGTAGTGCAAAAGGCTAAGGCACCATTGCCTAAGCCTCCATCTCCATACCCTCAAAGACTTTCCAAGCAAAATGGTGAGAATCAATTCAAGAAGATCATTCAAATGATGAAGAGTCTCTCAATCAATGTTCCATTAAAATTGAAGCTTTGGAACAAATGCCCGGCTGTGAAAAGTTTATGAAGGATCTCGTGACAAAGAAGCGGTCAATTAATTTTGAAACCATCAAAATCATTCATCAAGTGAGTGTAATTGTGCACTCTATGGCTCCTAAGCTGGAAGATCCCGGTGCTTTCACGATTCCTTGTACAATTGGAAGTGCCGAGTTTGTAAAAGCTCTTTGTGATATTGGGGCAAGTATCAATTTGATGCCCTTTTCGTTTTTCAAGACCTTGGGAATTGGGCAATCAAGACCCACCTCTATGAGATTGCAATTGTACTATGAAGAGACCTTTGGGAGTGATTGAAGATGTCTTAGTTCGTGTTGATAAATTTATTCTTCCGGCGGATTTTTTCATTTTAGATTGTGAAGTTGACTATGAGGTTCCAATTATTCTTGGGAGAACTTTTCTTGCTGCGGGGAAGGCCCTTTATGATGTTGAAGCTGTAGAACTTACATTTTGGGTTGGTGATGAATAAGTGGTTTTTCATGTATGTAAGTCAATGCGGCAACCAAATAGAAATGAGGTGTGCTCTTTTGTGGATTTGGTGTTATTGTTGATAATACAAGTGCTGTGATCAATGGGGGTGATATGTTGGAGGCCGTCTTGCTCAACTTTTATGATGACGAGATGGATGGCTTCATGAAATGTGTTAATTCTTTACAAGGAATGGGTTCGTACAACTATGCACCCCAAATATTGTCCTTGGATCTTGAAAATAGGACAATTCCTCCTACAAAGCCTTTTATTGAAGAACCTCCTACTTTGGAGTTGAAGCCATTGCCTCTACTTCTTCAGTATGAATTTCTTGGTTCTTGTTCTATGTTACTGGTTATTCTTTCCTCTTGTTTGACCAATGTGCAGGTGGACTACTTTGGCGGTGCTACAAAAGAAGAAGAAGGCTGTTGAGTGGACTTTGGCGGATATTCGGGGGATAAGCCCCGCATTTTGCATGCATAAGATCAACATGGAGGAAGGCACCAAACCAGCTATCGAACATCAAAGTAGACTCAATGAGGCTATGCAAGAAGTTGTCAAGAAGGAGATTATCAAGTGGTTAGATGCCGGGGTTGTCTACCCCATCTCCGATAGTTCGTGGACTTCTCCGATTCAATGTGTACCAAAGAAGGGGGGCATGACGGTGGTCACCAATTACAAGAATGAGTTGACTCCTACAAGAATGGTGACCGGATGGAGGGTGTGTATGGACTATCGCAAGCTCAAAAGTCACAAGGACGGATCATTTTCCACTTCTATTTTTAGATCAAATGCTTGATAGATTGGCCGGCCGTGCTTTCTATTGCTTTCTTGATGGGTATTTGGGCTACAACCAAATTCTTATTGTTCTATTGGATCATGAGAAAACAACCTTTACATGTCCCTATGGTACTTTCGCCTTCAAGCGGATGCCATTTGGTTTGGCAATGCACCGACAACTTTTCAAAGGTGTATGATGGCTATTTTCACGGACATGGTGGAGGGATACCTTGAAGTTTTCATGGATGACTTCTCGATGGTTGGAGATTATTTTGATGATTGTCTTGAAAATTTGGATAAAGTGTTGGCAAGATGTGAAGAAACAAATTTGGTGCTCAATTGGGAGAAGTGTCATTTCATGGTCGAGGAAGGCATTGTCCTTGGACACAAAATCTTAAAGAATGGAATTGAAGTTGACAAGGAAAAGATTAAGGTGATTTCTAAACTTCCACCTCCAACTTCGGTGAAGGGTGTGCGGAGTTTCTTAGGCCATGCGGGTTTCTACCAGCGCTTCATCAAAGATTTCTCTAAGGTGGTGAATCCATTGTGCAAGCTTCTTGAGAAAGATGCTAAGTTCTACATGATTGCATGAGAGATTTTGAATTGTTGAAGTTCAAGTTGACAACTACTCCCATCATCACCGCTCTAAATTGGAGTATCCCTTTTGAACTCATGTGTGATGCAAGTGACATAGAGGTTGGGGATGTTTTGGGGAAACGCATCAACAAGATTTTTCACTCGGTCTACTACGCTAGTAAGACCATTAATAGTGCCCAAGTCAACTATACCGTTACGGAGAAAGAGCTCCTTGCCGTTGTGTTTGCAATTGAGAAGTTTCGCCTGTACTTGATGGGTGCAAAGGTCATTGTCCACACGGATCATGCGGCGCTTCGTTATCTTATGAGCAAGAAGGACTCCAAAGCTCGGTTGATGAGATGAGTGATTTTGTTGCAAGAGTTTGATATAGACATCCAAGATAAAAAAGGGAGTGAAAACCATGCGGAGGACCACTTGTCTCATTTGGAGGAGGAGGGGAGGCTGCATGATGGCCTTGAAATCAATGACTCCTTCCCTTATGAGCAACTCTTGGCTATTTCAATGAAAGTGGTGCCATGGTTCGCTGATCTAGCAAATTTCCTTGTGTGTGGAATCATCCCAGATGAGTTCTCTTCAAACCAAGGGAAGAAGCTCAAATAGGATTGTCAAGATTATTATTGGGATGAACTATACCTTTTCCGGATTTGTGCATATTTGGTGATTAGAAGATGTGTACGGGAGGAAGAGCAAGGTGAAATTCTTGGGGCTTGTCATTCTTCGCCATATGGTGGTCATCATAGTGGAGCAAGAACGACGACCAAAGTGCTAAGTTGCGGTTTCTATTGGCCCACTCTTTACAAGGATGCTAGTGAGCTAGTGAAAAGATGTGATGAATGTTAACGGGTCGGTGGAATCTCAAAGAAAAATGAAATGCCTCTCACTACCATTTTGGAGATTGATATTTTTAACGCGTGGGGTATTGACTTCATGGGTCCTTTTGTGAGTTCTTGTGGAAACACCTACATTTTGGTCGCGGTGGATTATGTGTTCAAATGGGTTGGGGCCATTGCTCTACCCAATAATAAGGCGAGAAGTGCGATGGCGTTCTTGAAGAAGAATATTTTCACAAGGTTTGGTACTCCGCGAGCAATTATAAGCGCTGGGGGATCACATTTTTACAACAAGGCTTTTTACACTTTACTTAGCAAGTATGGTGTTACCCATAAGGCTAGGACTCCCTATCATCCACAAGCTAGAGGTCAAGTGGAGGTCTCCAACCGGGAGATAAAGAGTATTTTGTCCAAAATGGTGAATGCTAATCAGACGGACAGGTCCAAGAAGCTTGATGATGCACTATGGGCTTATCGGGCGGCTTACAGAACACCGATCGGAATGTCACCATACCGGTTGGTGTTCGGAAAATCTTGTCATCTTTCAGTGGAACTTGAGCATAAGGCCATGTGGGCTCTAAAGAAGTTGAATCTTGATTGGGATATGTAGCCGCTAACTTGAGGGTTTCACATTTGAATGAATTGGATGAGTTCCGGTACCATGCTTATGCAAGTTCGTCATTGTACAAAGAAAAGATGAAATATCTTCATGACAAATACATTTAGAACAAAGAGTTCAAGGTGGGCGATCTTGTATTGTTGTCTCAAGGTTGAGGATGTTTCCGGGGAAGCTAAAGTCTAAATGGAGTGGTCCTTTTGAAATTGTGGGTGTGGCATCCTTTGATGCGTTAGACTTGAAGAACAAAAACAATAAGGTATTCCGAGTCAATGGTCACCGGGTGAAGCACTATTTGGGAAAGGTTGGAGATAGCCACGTCGTGGCGGTCATTCGTTTCAATTAATGGTATTATGCGTCGTGCCGCGACGTTAAATCAGGCGCTTCTTGGGAGGCAACTCATGTTTCTTTTCCTTTTTTTTTCTTTTTCTTTTGTAATTAGGTGTTATTTTTGTGCTAACTTGATTTGAAGTGTGCTACAGGGTTGAGTGTGACTTATAGGAACTGTGGACAAAAATGTGGCTAAGTGTTGAAAGAAGTGCGGACCGCACAATTTGGAGTGCTGTAGCATAAGAGCAATGTGGTTGCATACTTATCTTGCGGACCGCACAAATGAAAAGTTGGAAATGCAAATTCTCTGAAGTTTAGTCTGTCAGAGAAAAGGTCGATGTGCGACCGCAAGAGGAAATCTGTGGCCGCAACAAGAAATCTACGGTCGCACGCAGAATTTTGTGGACCTCAGATGGAGAACCAAAAATGAAGCCCCAAGTAACTGAGTGTGGACTGCACTCGACCTTCTTCCCCCTCTCATAGACCATAAAGTATAAATAGATAGGCAGGGGCAAGGGTTACGTTTTTTCTATCTCTGAGCACAAAAATAACACTCTCTTGAATTTTCTTGATGAATCTATCTATCCACACACACAACATCTTTGTTCAATCACTCATCACACTCATTCATCTAGTATGCTTCAATTTCTTTTTAATTGTTTTCTTTTAGTTTGTAGATTTTTAGTCATTTTTAGGCCATTCCAGTAGAATTCAATTGTGTATCCATGTGGGGGTAAATCTGTAGTGGATTAACTAATACATGCTCTATGGGGACTAGGTCAACATATTTTCATGCCTCTATGATGTTACCATGTCAAATTGTGCACAAAATTGCAAAATCTAGAATGACCTAACTAAATTGTTCGATGTTTTTGAATTCTGCGGCCGCACCTGAAATTGTGCGATCCACAGAAATGGATTCTAGGGCATCATTTGTGATGAAGGGGTCTGCAACCGCAAGGTAAAATGTACGGATTGCAAAATTCACATTGCGGGCGCAGAACAACCTTTTACTATCATCAGAGAGTCTACACATTGTGACTCAAATGTGCAGCCGCAATTCTAATTGTGCGGACCGCAGAAATCATGTGGGGCCATACATCAGCCAATACTCTGTCATCAGAGAGTTGGCATGTTTTGGGTTTCTGAGATGCAGCCGCAAGTGACATTATGTGGACCGCACTTTACTTTTGTGGCTGCAAAACAAAATTGTTTGGTCAGCAAGGCCTCATCTGCGGCTGCAAGAAAATTGTGCGGACCATAGATCCTTCTCCTACAAGCAGGCTTTAACTATGAACCTCACTATGTTTTCTGGTGTATACTTGCATATATCCTATGTATGTTTGAACGTTGAATTGCAACTAACAATCACCTTTGCTTGATACAGACAATGCTTTGATCTAGAGGTGGAGGCGACACTTCTAAAGGGAGGGTGAACCTTCTCGGGGTCGAGGCAAGAGTCCCCTACCCCTTGGCCAACAAAAGACAATTGCAAAGAAAGCTACAACCAACAGGGGGAGAGGTGTAGATCTTTCTGACACGAGCTCATATGCCTTGTCTAGGGAAGCATCAGAGGGTAACTCAAACTCTGTTCAGGAGTAGCCGGCTGTACAATCAATGCCGCAACGGAGGTACCAACTCAGGGATGAGCCGTCCTCATCTGATAGCACTTCTGAAGACTCGGAGAGTGCTAGTCAAGCTTCTGAGCCATCATCCACACATGTCCCTGAGGCACATGTTACACCATATACTTAACACATACTTGGGATTCGAAGATGTTGAGCCAAAGGAATATTCAGAGAAATATGCATTAGGAAAAGCAGCCTGTCCCTGGTTAGCGGAGATTCTAGCAGCACCAGGGCCACCACTTCCATGGATTTTCGCTGGGGTTCCTATCCACCGAAGCACTCTTAGTTTCGAGGTGAAGGGGTGGCAAACCTTTGTCTACAGCAGACTGGACTAGAGTCAGAATGAGACTTACCTTCCGATTCTTCGGGCAATTCTGGTTGCTTCTATTATGGCCGGGTACCCTATCAATGTGGGTGCCATGATGTTAGCCAACATCTAAATGATTGCTCGGCAAGATGACTCGTCCTACTCGTACCCCAACACTATTATAGAATATCTCACAGATGCAAGGGTAGAGTCGAGAGAATTTGACACAAAGATAAGGTCAAAGAAGCCTTTTACTTGGTATTCATTGAGGGATGCGAACAATCCAAAGAAGAAAGTTCAGCCTCCTACCATCGCGGGCCAGTCTGATGAGCCAGCTACGATAGCTACTGAAGCAGTTAATGTTTCATCCACTTCAGCCGAGCGTTCCTCCAGTGCTGCAGCTTTGTCTCCGCCATCATCCATACAGCCCCTGCCGCATTTCTCACCTCGGCTTTAAAGTTGGTGCCCATGCTTACTGCCCCACTCTCTGCGCTGCGAGTCTCCTAAACATTGGCGAGCCTCAACAACTAGATGCAGACAGTCACTGCAAAGCTATTTGACTTATCCTGTACAGTTGTAGCATAGTTTTCTTTTCAGGCACCTCAGTTTTCCCTGACAGTTGAAGAGACATTGAAGACGCTCCTTGAGAACCAGAATATTATTATGGCTACCTTGGTACAATAAGGGTCAGTGATCGAAGAGTTGGGAAAAGAAGTAAAGAAGATGAGGAAGTTCCAGGCCAGCGAGAAGTCAGTGGACAAGCTCCAGAGACAGATGGCCATGCTTGCTACAGCCGGAGATCTTCCCTTTGACATGCTAATTGACCCACACCAGTCAGGCCCAGATCCTGCAACACCAACAGCACCGGTGGCACCAGCTGGCCAGTCTGAGGGGCCAAACCTTGCTGTCGATACTGGTGAGGCAGTGCGTCAGATGTTCACCAACCCAGCCACAGCCAAAGTTTATGATGATGAGATTAAGTTGGATGATCCTGGGGCCAGTGACGTCCCTGGGGACAAAGAGATGTCCAAGGAGCCATAGGGTGTTTTCTTCACTCTTTCCCCTCTTTTACTCTTACATTGTTAAGCATTGGGGACAATGCTTATCTTTATTCGGGGGGTGGAGTTTGTTGATCATATTTGATACATTCTGAGACATTTGGCCTGTAATAACTTGATAATTTTTCTCTCTTTTCTTATTATGTATATATTCTCTCTCTTTCTCTCATTATGTATATTCATTCTTTCTTCAGTAGTTTTGCTTAGTAGCTTCTCTATTTTTGTTTCTTTATTAGTTCTTTGTTTGATTTAGTATCTTCTTTGTTTGATTTAGTAGCTTCTTTTTATGTTTTAGTAGATAATAAGCCTTTGGTTTCTTAATGCCACGGTTCGTTCCAAAGGTAGTTGTTGTGTGAACCGAGTGACTCGTCCCAACGATGGATGGTGTGACAACCTTTATAAGGGAACGAGTCTGTTTTTTTGTTTAGGTAATAATTGTAGTAGTAATGAATAAAATGACCTAATTAAGTCATGCTCGAAGATTCAACCACTCTTCAATTGGTACCAACATACTGAACTACGTGCTTATGGTTAGAGACAAGGTTTTTTGAAAGAAATAACTCTAGTTGGTGACTTAGTAACTCTTGTGTTGACTTTGGAAATCATCGAGTGGTTTAATTGGACCATAGTGATCTTTAAACTTGAATCGTTGTGGGCCCTCGACACTGTCTACTTTAACAATCTCGTGGCATGAGGGATGAGATGAATTGTTACTAGTCCAATTATCAGCGCGAAAGGTCTAGAACTTGCCCCAAATGTGTTTCAAGGCGAAATCCTAAGTTTTGCTTGGTTTGAGAAGTGATTGTAGGCTCTCCTTGGCCCGTTTGAGTTTTCTATTGCCAACCAATATCATTATCCCTAGTCAACCCCTTTGAGCCTCTAGCCTTTCTCATGATAACCATATTACAGGCCTTTACCCGTTTTATTGTAACCCTCTCTTGGCTCCTGTGAGAAAGCGCGGGAGAAAGAAAATATATTATTATTGACGTTTGATACAAATACAAGAGGTCCTTATTTATAGCTATATTCTACAAGCACATATTACTCCTATTGCAATATGGGACAAGACTCTATTATATACATATCTGTAAAACTAACACTCCCCCTCAAGCCGGTGCATACAAATCATATGGACCAAGCTTGTTACATATATAACCAATACGAGGACCAGTGAGGGACTTGATAAAAATATCTACAAGCTGATCATTCGACCTCACAAACTTTGTAGTAATCTCTCCTGAGAGTATCTTTTCTCTGACGAAGTGACAATCAATCTCAATGTGTTTAGTTCTCTCATGGAACACCGGATTTGATTCAATATGAAGGGCAGCTTGATTATCGCACACAAGTTCCATCTGACCGATTTCACCAAATTTCAACTCCTTGAGTAATTATTTGGTCCATACTAGCTCACATGTTGCCATAGCCATTGCTCGATATTCTGCTTCTGCACTAGACCAAGCAACTACATTCTATTTCTTGCTCTTCCAAGACACCAAATTTCCTCCTACTAACAAACAATATCCAGAGGTAGAACGTCTATCAGAAGGTGATCCTGCCTAATCAGCATCTGAGTATGCAACAATCTGTTCATGACCTCGATCTTCAAATAGTAGCCCTTTGCCTGGAGCCGTTTTTATATACCGAATAATGCGGATAACTGCATCCCAATGATTATCTAAGGGAGAATTCATAAAATGTCTTACAACACTCACAGGATAAGAAATGATGGGTCTAGTCACTGTGAGATAATTTAATTTACCAACCAGCCGTCTATAGCTTGCAGGATCGCTAAGAGGCTCCATCGGCGTGTCAATAGGTCTGCAACCTATCATCCCTGTCTCCTCAAGAATGTATAAAGCATATTTTCTTCGAGAAATAACAATACCTAAGCTAGACTGAGCAACCTCAATACCTAGAAAGTACTTCAATCTGCTTAGATCCTTAGTTTGGAAGTGCTGGAATATATGTTGCTTCAGATTGGTAATATCATCCTGATCATTGCCAGTAATAACAATATCATCAATATAGACTACCAGATAAATACAGAGACTTGAAGCAGAGTGCCGATAAAACACAAAGTGATCAGCTTCACTATGAGTCATGCCAAATTCCTGGATAATCGTGCTGAACTTACCAAACCAGGCTCGAGGAGACTGCTTAGACCATAAAGTGACCGACGCAAGCGACATACAAGGTGATGAGACTCCTCCTAAGCAACAAAACCCGGTGGTTGCTCCATATAAACTTCATCCTCAAGATCACCGTGAAGAAAAAGCATTCTTAATATCTAGCTGATAGAGAGGCCAATGACGAACCGCAACCATATATAGTAAAAGGTGGACTGATGCCACTTTTGCCATGGGAGAGAAGGTATCACTGTAATCGAGCCCAAATATCTGAGTATATCCTTTGGCAACAAGACGGGCCTTAAGTCGATCAACTTGGCCATCAAGACCAACTTTGACTGCATACATCCAACGACAACCAACAGTTGATTTACATGAAGGAAGATGAACAATCTCCCAAGTACCACTAGTATGTAAAACAGACATCTCGTCACTCATAGCCTGTCGCCAACCTGGATGAGACAGCGCTTCACCTGTAGATGTAGGGATGGAAATCGAGGACAGGCAGATATAAAAGCATAATGGGGAGATGACAGACAATGATAACTTAAACCAACATAATGAGGATTAGCATTAAGTATGGTCCGTATACCTTTCCGAAGTGCAATCGGTGTACTATGAAGAGACAAGTCCGCAGTAAGAGCAGGAACCGGTGCAGGTAGAGAAGTAGTTGGGCCTAATGTAGTGCGTGGATGACGATGATAAGTCAAGAATGGTGAAACAACACTAGACTCATCATCGGTTGGTATGAGTGAAACTTCTATGGTCGAAGGTGGAGGAGGAGCTATAGTAAATTCCTAAAAGGTCAGTATAGGTAAGACACCAGATATATCATGGTGGTCAGCAAAAGTAAAGAAAGGTTTAGACTCAAAGAATGTGACGTCAGTTGACATAAGGTACCTACGAAGATCAGGGGAATAACAACGACATCCCTTCTGAACATGAGAATAACCAAGGAAGACACACTTGAGAGCATGAGGAGCTAACTTATCTTTCCCAGGTGCTAAGGTATGAACAAAACATGTGCTCCCAAAAACACGAGGTGGAAGAGAGTATAAGGGTGACTGGGGGAACAATACTGAATGCGGAACCTGATCCTTGATGGAAGATGAAAGCATCCGATTAATCAAATAACAGGATGTGAGAACTGCATCGCCCCAAAAACGCAGCGGAACACGGGATTCAATTAGAAGTGTGCGAGCAGTCTCAATAAGGTGCCTATTCTTTCTCTCTGCAACCCCATTTTGCTGAGGAGTATAAGGAAAAGTTGTTTGATGAATAATTCCTTGAGAAGTCATAGACTGCTGAAACTGAGAAGATAAATATTCTAAGGCATTATCACTGCGAAAAATGCGAATAGAAACACCAAATTAGTTTTTGATTTCAGCACATAAACTCTGGAATGTAGAAAAAAACTCAGAACGATCTTTCATTAAGAAAATCCAAGTACACCTTGAATAATCATCAATAAAATTGACAAAATAACGAAATCCCAAGGTTAAACTGACTCTACTAAGACCCCATATATCAGAATGAACAAAGGAGAAAATAGACTCTGCATGACTCTCAACACTACGTGGAAAGGAAGCTCGAGTATGTTTTTCGAGTTGACACGACTCACAATGTAATGTAGAAAAAACCAGATAAACTAGGCACTATCTTCTGAAGTTTGGATACACTCAGATGTCCTAAACGTCTGTGGATTAGGTCTGTAGGATTTGTAACTAGACATGTTGTGGAAGGACTGAGTGAGTTAAGGTAATAAAGGCCTTCTGATTCACGTCCTGTACCAATTGTCTGTCCCGTACTGCGGTCCTACATAATAAAAGAATCGTCAATAAAATATATACCACAATGGAGTGCACGAGTTAGACGACTAACAGATGCAAGACCAAAAGGACAGCCAGGGACATAAAGAACGGAATCTAGGGTGATAGAAGATAAGGGATGAGCTTGTCCAACTCCTTTAGCCTTAGTTTGACATCCATTGGCTAAAGTAACAGCGGGAAGAGACTGTGAATATACAATATTTGACAAAAGTGATATATTACTAGAGATGTGATCAGAAGCGCCTAAGTCTATGACCTATGGCCCAAGAGTACTAGACTGGGAAACACACGCACAAGAATTACCAGCAACTCATGTATCAGTCTGAGCAACCGAAGCTACTTGTGGAGATGTCTGCTTACTTGCGTGATACTGGAGGAGCTCATTCTATTTTTCTTTAGATAACGAAAATCCATGGTTACCTGTAGTTTCGGTCTGAGCAATCTAAGCATTTTTGGGTGGACGACCATGTAAGGAATAGCACATTTCACGAGTGTGTCCAAGTTTGTGACAATAAGAATACTTGGGTCTAGATCTTCCAAAATAACCTCCTCCTCATCTATTCTTCATAGATTGAGACGCCAGAACATCCACTGTCTGGGATCAGAGAATAGAGGAATCAAGTATCGGTGATGAGGTCACTGGGTGACGTGGTGCTGCAGCAAGTGGAGTAATCTAGAAAATACTTCATCAACTGTGGGGACAGTCGGACTAGCCAAAAT
This sequence comes from Nicotiana obtusifolia, assembly GCA_002018475.1. Taxonomy (NCBI): domain Eukaryota; kingdom Viridiplantae; phylum Streptophyta; class Magnoliopsida; order Solanales; family Solanaceae; genus Nicotiana; species Nicotiana obtusifolia. The sequence continues at coordinate 44,989 of MCJB01028801.1, forward strand.
CTGATCGTGTACTAAATCAAGATCACTAGGAAGTCCAGTGAGGGTAAGAACTAGAAACATCTTCTGTTGCTGCTCTTGTTGTTTCTCGATACTAGCAGAAACTGGCATCAACTTCTCAAATTCCCCCATGACTGCCTGTACTTGACCCAAGTAAGTAGACATATCTAATTCCTGCTTCTTTAAGTTTTTCATTCGCGATATCACATCATAGAAGCGAGATATCTCATTAGTGTATAAGGTACGAGCCTTTGCCCAAACCAAATAACATGTCTGGAATGGACGAAATAAGGGCATCAACTTGGAATCAATAGATCGCCACAAGATGCTACATAACTAAGCATCAATGTTTGCCCAAAGTTTTATCGCCTTTTCATCTCCTTTTCTAGACTGTTTGATTAGATGATCATGGAAACCTTGACCTTTACACCACAACTCGACAAATGAAGCCCAACTAAGTAGTTTGAACTTCCCATTAAATGTTCCGAGATAATCATAACACTAGAGCTTCCAGAACTCATGTTTCTAGACCCAAAAACATCATATCCGAAAGACATTGCTGCAAATTATTACCAAATAAGAGATAGAATCAAACTGTAATTCACTGAAACATAGTAAGAGACTACTATAGCTGCCGCAATCTACTGTAGCTGCCGGAAATTACAGTAGCTGTCGGAAAAAACTCAAAGTGGTTGAAATGAAACAAAAACAGTAAGGGTAGGATCGAAATTACCAGGAGACCCAACTGCTCTGAAGGAAATTTTTCAATAAACGGCCGGAACTGGTCGTACGCGCCGGCGCGTGAGCTCACGCTCATGAGCTTCTGGTGGTGCGTGGGAGCGCGTGAAGCTATTGCTGCCGGAGATTTTCACTGGGGTTGGTCGCCGAACGCTGACAACTCTTGTGGTAGTGTTGGATTTTGCACAACACTGACAGAGACAAACCAGACGCAAATAGCCTTAAAATAGGTCACCGGAAAAAGACTTCTGGTGACTGATTTCTCTTCCCGGAGTAGCTGAAATTTATGCACAGCGATAAATCTCTCACGATAGCTCTGATACCATGTGAGAAAGTACGGGAGAAAGAAAATATATTATTATTGATGTTTGATACAATACAAGAGGTCCTTATTTATAGCTATATTCTACAAGCACATATTACTCATATGTAAAACTAACAACTCCCATGCTTTCCTTAACACTCCTGTGAAACAAATGACTCAAAATGTAAGTTTGGGGGAGAGACGAGGAACTTGAGAAAGGTATCAAGGTACAAAAAGAGAAAAGAAATGATCTCAATGAGAAGAGAAGGCAAGAAAAGAAAAGAACAAAAACAAAAAAGCAAAAAGTGAATAAGTGGAAGGGTTGAATGAATTCAAAAAGAGGTAACGATCCCAAACATGGAGAAATCAAAAAGGGATAAAAAGAATGAAATGATCAAGAAAGAGTGATGTCAAATCTCTCTAGTCCCCAATTAAAAGAAAGTGCATCGAAGAATTGGCAAAGTGTGAGCCGAGAAATGAAAGATGGAGTGCTTAAGGAAAGGTGTAACCACTCACCCATACTGTATCCGACCCTAATCCAAAAGCCTTCATTACATCCCGAAAGAAGTCCTACTTGATTTCAAGCCGAGTGAGCTTACATTAGTGGTGATCTACATGAGGGGCAAGCCTATGGTCCTTGAAGCCGTACTTGTGACTTTCTCTTGAGAGAGATGAGTGAACCTTTCATAAATCTTTGGATCGAGTGCTAAATTTCTTAAGTGAACTTGGCAAATGGAAAATAGAGGAGGAAGAGTTTGGAGTCCACCATGACCTACATGATAGAGCAAGATTCATTGATGAGTAAATTCAATTCTTGAAGCTCAAGTGTCACATTAGAACTATATGTGCATGAATGTTTAACTTATCGCCTTGCTGATAATACCTGAGTAGTGTGGGTAATTGTTGGTCCCAACTAATGTGTGGATGGCTCACCTTTGACTCGCTGAAATAACACTTAACTTTTGGAGGTGGGAACTAATTTATTTGCTGAGGACAAACAAAGGCTTAAGTTTGGGGGAGTTGATAAGTTGGGATTTTGACTACTTATTAGCACCTTTTAGCTTCTTTTTTTTAAAATCCAAAAGTATTGAATTGTATTCCTGAAACTAAAGAAATTATGCAAAATTGCAAGAATACTGGAAGTTTGATCTCCCAAGATGAAATCCGACTCAAAAAGGAGTGTTCCAAAGCACAAGGCAATAAAGGGCGCAGAAGCACAAATGTGCGGTCTGCAGAAGAAATTACGGACCGCAAAATTCCATTTTCAACCGCACAACAAGAAGAAAAATGTAGCAGACCTTTCAGCAATGTGCCGGCCGCAGAACTGGGCTAGGAGTCAAAGATCAAAGAGTATGCAAAAACACCAAGTCCAGGAGACTTTGTGAATTGCGGACCGCACAAGAATTGTGCGACCATAGAAGATTGCCTCCCCGCTGCAGTTCAGAAATGTGCAGCCGCAGAACTCCACTTCTTGCCAGCTGAAGAAATATGCGGACTGCACATGGAATTGTGAGGCCGCAGAACCTCCCGAGGGGCATTTTTGTTCGAGATTTTTGGCCCTGTATAAATAGACGAGTTTCACAAAATTAGGTTAAGTTTTGAACATCTGAAGTTGCTGTAGCAGTTTTTCTTTACTACTTTAGGAAGTTTTACATTATTTTGGTGTATTTACATTAGATTTCTTCATTTTAATCTTCCATTATGTGTTTAATTAGCTTTACTTCTTTATTTTCTTCAAAACCCATTATGAGTAGCTAGACTCTTACTAGGGTTGTGACCCAACCCTAGTGTATAAATATTATGGGTATCTAATTTGGTTCTTGTTTATGATTGGGTGTTAATTATTTAGCTTAGTTCATGCTTCAATTTCAGAATTAATGGTTGCAAACACTGATTCATGCCTGTTTGACTTAGTTTCTACTTGATAAAGAGGGACCTAGTCTAGGATAACTTAGCTAACAAGGAATTGGGACAATTGAGAGATTGATTAAACCAATTAAAGGGTTCAACCTAGAGATAGTAATAACCCGACTTGAGCTCTTATCAACTGTTTTGGTTGATATCCATTTGGACTTGAGAAAGACAAATTGGGCAAACATAATACGCCCAATCAACAAAACAAGCATTAACATATTTATCCCATTAGGCAAACACCTAGGTTATGGTCACAACCCTAGGCCTTTAAACTATTTGGCAAAGCACCAAAAATACTGATTCACTTCTTGTTTATTTTCTTTAACTCATAATTTCTAGAGTATAATTAGAATAGAAATCAAAACTTGTTGTGGAAGTGCAATTTAGCTATTACTTTCGCTTTTGTCAAGTGTATACTCCTAACAGCCCTAGTAACTCCATGTCCCAAAGTCCGTTCCTGCTCACTATTGAGTGCAGATTGGACGTGGATCATGCCGCTATCTAGATTATCGAAATTACAGATTACAAGTGCTATAAAAGACTATAGACATGGTCTCTAAATGATTTGTGCTTGGGGCAGTGAGGCTATTCAAAAACTCAGAATTACTCATTTTTTATCATATTAGCGTGCTTTCTAAGCGAGTAGCAGTATCCTACAGGCAGTCATGTTTTCTAGGCGGCAGTGTGATAGGAACATCAAAACAGCCAATTAGTTAAACAATTAAGGTCTGTAGACATGGTATCTACATGAGTATCAGTGGAAGCATATATTTATTGTTTAACACGATCCTATAGACATGTGATCTAATAATCACACTGCAATTGAACAAGTTGAGCAAATAGTAAATGATATTTGATTCCTGTAGGCATGCTATATAATAATGCATAAAAGTAACACGTGAACAAGTAAAACACATAGGTTCTTACAAACATGTTTCTGATAATGTGCGGGCATTAGACAGGTTGAGTAGGTGAAGTGTGAGAGTTCCTATAAGCATGATTTCTGTAGAATTAAAGCACGTCAAACAAATAGCAAACAAAGCAATTAAACCTTATGGGCATGCTTTGTACCCATTCACACAAGAATTAGAATACAGCAGCCCCCCCTTCACTAATTTCCCCATCATTCAGTTTTATAAGTTATTACATACCACATTGAATAATTACAAGCTCAATTACAAATAGATAATAGCCCAATAACACATCTGGGCCTTCAAATAGACTCAGAACGTCATGCGGACAACAGGCCCAAACTCCAAGGCAGACAGTGTACTTGAAACCCCCAATACCAAAGGCAGGCCCAACATACTAGGCCCAAACGATTGCAGTAATTAAGCTAATGGATTCCAAATTTAGCATATAGGTAGCAGAACTACTCATAGAATAACTTAAACACTTAGTTCTTACAATTAAAATAGCTACAGTTTCAACCAATAAATAGGGCCATGCTAAGTTGAAAGGCACCAAAGACACATTTGGGCAAGTGATTCCAGAAAACAAGATTTAACAGTGACAAGATAGGATATCACAAGCTAGCAAACTACTACAAACAGTGTCTCAAACTAGAACCATCCTAAAGAACTTCAGATAATAGCCTAGCAGAATCACAGACAAGAAGAGGGTGGAGTACAATCTTCATATGAGGATTTTAACATGAAAGCTTAGCAGAACAACATACTAGTAGCACAATTTGGCAAACATACTTAGTTGAACATGAAACTTAACATGATGGACATTAAATATAGCACGAAGATTCTAAAGAACTCATAATAGGTAAAAGAACATGTCAACTTTAGGATTCCTGGTAGATGAAAATATCAACCCTAGGTTAACAAGATAGGTGATTATCAAGCCTAGTTCCAATTGATCATATGCAAGAAGAGGATAAAAATTGAGGTTTACCCTAGAAAGTCTTGGGCAACACTTAGAAACACAAAATTGAGCAGGTGAAACAGCACACATTAGAATTATAGAAAACATGCCCTATTTGTTTTAGAGATTCAAGCAGTAATGACATTCAGAAATTACATGATCATTGAAGAAGTTAACAAGCTACACATGAATGACTTAACGGAAACAATGCATACGAATACATTCATGGCAATGAGCTGGTTCATCACAAGAGTCTCTCATAGCAGACATTAGGCATAAGTACTCAGAAACATACAGAACATTAAGCTAAACATGCTTAAGAAATCCAGAATCAGGGTTAAAAATTAGGCAAGTTCTAATGTTAGAAAAAATTCAGAATCACAAAATAACTCTAAGGCAAATAGGCCTGTAAACAGAGATAGCATGGTAACACATTGATTCGCAAAAAGTTCATGAACACAAAGAAAAGATGAAACGCGAAAGCCAAAGGACTTACCAGTTACTGATTGACAAACGAGTAAGCAAGAAGAACAATTTCAGCAATATCTTAATCGTCAATGGCAAGATGAGCAGTAGAACGCAAGAATCTCAGTGCGTCAGAGTTCCCAAGGGTATCAGATGAACCCTGGTAGTGCTCACACTAAGAAAGGTCCAATAATCAAATTGGCCTTGGCTTTCAGCTGGCCAAGAAATTAAGTTTTAGAGTAGTATAGGACGAGTGAGAGTGAGAGAGTAGCAATAGTCGTTAAGGTCTGTTTAGGGGAATTAGGGGAGGGGTTTTTTAAGTAGTTAATCAAACAAGTGAACAAGGAAAGAAATTAAGCAAATATAAAAAAGGAAAGAAAAATATACATGCAATCAGTAAAGTAACCAGTAAGGAAAGAAATCAAATTCCAAACCCTAGTTAGGTTCAATGCTTGAAATCGGCCAACTGGTGTGAGGAATCAAGCCCTTCTTCATGTATATGGACGAAATACTATCCAAATCTCAAAGATTAAGGTCGATCCAGTCCAATCTAGGAGATGGTACTTGCCAAAATTGGGCAAGTACATAGGTTATACCACAAATGCGTGACCAACAGTAGAGGAACATAGATATGGTAAGCAAATAAAGGAGGAATACTATTATCAATGGGATTAGCAGAGGGATTTAAGGGAGAGGTTGTTAGGGTTCTTTAGAGAGAAGGAGAGGATGAGAGAAAATAGAGGTGGCTGAATGGGGAAAATGGGTCTCTATGGTTAGGGGTGAGGGATATAAGGAGAATGGGGGGTTTATTATGGGTCATTGATCATTTAAGATCAACAACCAAGATTGAGGGGGAAGCGACGTAGGTTATTCAACGGGTCGCGACCGAGTATTGTAAAGGGTTGTTTGGTTTGGGCCTCAGATGGGTAAAGAGATGGTCCAGATGTTTTTGGGTTTAGTTTTGGTCCAAATTAGCTCAAAATTGGGCTACAAATTAATACACAAAATTAATAAAAAAAATAAATTATAGAACTAATAAGTTATAAAAATATTATTTTTTTAGTAAAATTCTTGAACTAATGGTTTAACGTTATAAAAATATAAAATAAGCTATTTTAGCATAAATAATGTAAACGCAATTATGTGTAGAATAGGCTATTATTGCAACTAGTGTAGATATAATAGCTAAATACAAATATAATTATGTAAAAAAGGTGATAAAATATTATAAAATACATGTAGCTGTAAAGTGATAAATTTGGATGATTAAATCACCCTAAAATAATTTAAAGGGATAATTTATAAATATTTTAACGAATTAAATGCGAGAAAATCAATTTTAAAGCTTTAAAAACTATAGAAAATTATAGAAAATACTTATATGACCCTTGTAAATTGGGTAAAAATGATATTTTGAAGTATATGGAATACATTATAAAATATGAGGGCACAATTAGGTATCAACAGAAGGTATTAGGCATCCCTCGAGATCCACAAAATGTGGTTCCGATGGATTCAATCAAATAAATGAGGGATTAGGTCAAAAACAATTGATTTAATATTTATAGAAAATGTGAAAGTAGTTTGAAAGAAGAGTAATTAAACATGATTTCACTTTAAAAAAAAAAGAATGTCTATGTGGTAGATTACATACAAAGTGTGTAAAAAATATATATATAAATTATGTTTTCGACGATTTAATAGAATGTAAAGTGTATGTAGTAATGAGTGGTATTTGTAAATGGATTAAATCGAATTTAATTAAGGTGATAAAGAATCCAATTCATATACAAATGTTAACTATTTTGAATGAAAGACTGAATATAAAGAAAAGAAGCTTACTCCAGAATATTTGACTAATGAGTGGGAAAAGAATCACCTTTGAGTAGTTTAATGTATGATAAATAAAGTGAAAGAATTGTTTTGATGAGTAAAGAGTGATATCTATTCACAATGAAGCATAAAACCCGAGATAAAATATGTGATTAAATATGCACAAGAAAGTAGGCCAAATATGTAATTAAACCTATGAGAGTTGACTTGGATTGACAATTTTGGAATAGAATATGTAAAAGAATGTTTGTTTGAAATGGTCTTAAAAAGAATAATAAAAGAATCTTTTAACAAATGCATGGATAATAAAGAGCCGGTTAATAATTATAGATAAGTACAATAAATTATATTCACATAAACCTAATGGATGTACAATGTGCAAAATACTCCGAATTTGAAGAGGATCTCACAAGAAGGCAATTAATTATGCAGATTATAGGTAAGCTGAATTATATTTAGTATTATCCATAGAAAGGGATTAATTGTCATAGATCTATACCAAGCATGTATTTATTTAAAGTGAAGTAACTAAAGTAACTAATTTACAGATGGAGTGACCTAAAAGTGTAACTAAATATTATAGCACACATATTAGAAAATATACAATTATCTTAAAATATGTAAAACTTATGTAGTGAACAACTAGTTTAATTAATAAGGTTCGTATAGATCCTAGTCAATTAATCAAGTTGCAAATGTGTATCTAATATTCTAATTATAGATGCAAACTGCACACTTATTTGGCACACATGTTGAGTATTGATTATTTAGCTAAGTGTATTTTATCCCAAGTGTTGTCACGTATAAAAAACTATTAAACAAGCAAAATAAATAATCAGACATGATATCTATTGACGATTTTACTATACTTATATTTTTTTGGTACATCCTAAAATAGGAAGTGCGAAGCAGGGAGTTTGACGGGGATTTATCTTTTTCATCTTCGAGTTTATTCTTCAAAGTGCTTCAAGTGGGGTACCTCGCAAAGGAAGAAGGAAATTTTAACTAATATGATGTAGAAATAAGTCATTATAGTTAAAAAAAATTTGAAATGATTTTTATTTAAAAAATGTTTTAGAAAATTGTTTCTTGAAAATGATTTGAAATATTTTTGGAAAATAGTTTGAAAATAATATACGAGGCTCAGACTGAGATTTCAATTTCAGTCTAGACATGAGAACGGAAATCGCCTTGGTTGCGACTACGGTGGCCGACCGTGTCACCCTCCAAAGGTTGTTGGTTCATCGCGTTCTCGTCTTTCTTCTTCCGATGTTTTATCGTCATAGCCTCTTTATTTCGGGCCCGGTCCGAGGGTCATTCGGGGCGTTGTGGCCTAAAAAATTATTCTCATTAGCCCATGTCCAACAATATAATACTCTGTCCAAATCAATGTTTATCCAACACAAGAAAATAGTTTCACAGCCTTAACCGAATACATTCTTCATGAACGAAGACTAGTTGTATCAAGAAGGGTCAATAAAGTCCATTTTAGCATCAATGTTATACTGTCAACCATCACTTACTTTCAATAACATAGACGGATGCGACATACGAACATAGTCGAGCAGTGGAAAACAAAGTATGAGCTGCATATGGGATAGTAACAACACAAACAACATTGGGACGACAAAAGCACTTAAACGATCAAAGGAAGCCGATGCAATCAAACCATACCAACCCAATCGCCGGACAAATCCCAGCCAGATTCCAACTAGTAAAGAAGTAGGAATTTCCCCACACCTTTTTATCATATACAACCTGTAAAGAAGAAGGCAGTGAGACGAAACTGGGAGGCTGCCGGAAAACATAGAAGTCGCCACAAAACACGGGTGGCCAGAAAACATTTTCCGGTCACACTTTCTACAAAACCAATGACAAAAGAGAATGAGACAGCAACAACATAAAAAAATGAATCAGTGTCAATCAAGCAAAAATATGGCAGGAACCAAATGTCGCTGGAAATCATGTTAGCATTAACAGAGATCTCGTAACATTCACAATATCAACGAAACAAAAATGAAGAGATTCGCTGGTGAAACTTTGTCCGGCCAAAACAACTAGTAATTAAATTGTTAAACCAATGACGCTACTACCACGGGAGCGCGGGGGGAGCGTCAAATTTGAGACAATCACCAAAAAATATGGTGTCTAAGAACAACAGTCGCCGAGAAAAATTTCTCCGAACATATTCGATCTGAAACCTACCAAGCTCGGCCAGATCTAACAAGATTTAAGCACAACAATGAGAGATTGAGGAATCTTCGGCGACAGTGTTCTAAATTCCGACCAACGAATGACAGTAGCGTAATAGAGAAGGAGAGATGAGAGAGGTGCGGCTAGTGTTGTGAGGCTTGTTTGCCGACCATCACGACGATTAATTCCGACGGGCAGCAGGGAAACAGCGGCAGTGCAACTAGAGAGAAGACAGGGCCTTTGGGGGTTTGGGCGGCTATTCTTCAAACTGAAGAGGAGGGAAATGAGAGAACTTTATTAGGGTTTCCAACCCTTTTCCAAAAATACGATCTTGTCCTCTTGAAGTATAGTGTGTATCTTTTAATATAGTGGGTCTTTACAGAGAATATGTGGATCCAATTTAAAGTAAAAAAAGGTAAATCATAAAAGAAAATATTTGATCAAAAGCAAAAGATGCAATGTCACATCAAGTCACATCACTTGTCAAGTCACGTCATATGTCATGTCATATCACATATGTTGTCACATCGAATGTTAACATGATATTAGATTTGACTGGATTTGATTTGTATTTTGAAATTGGTTCTACTGGCTTTCAAGTGATTACTAGATTGTGCTCTAAATTAGAAAATAATTATTTAATTCAAACTATGACTTGCAATATTTATTTGAAAATGCCAACTACTACAGTAGTATTGTAGTAATTATTTTATATTTTTTTTAATTGGCAATGAATTGATAAAGAAAAATCCTAATATTTTAAAAATAAGACAATTATGAATAAATTATTTTGAATTTTAGAAAAATACACAAAATAATAGTATTTAATTAATTGCAATAAAATAATAAAAATCATATATTTTGTGAAATTAGGAATACTTATCAATAAATTGCATTAAAGTAAAAAATGTGCAAAAATGTTACTCCCTCCGTTTCAATTTATATGAGATAGTTTGACTCAGCACATAGAGAACAAAGGGAGACTTTTGAAACTTGCGGTCTTAAAAGCTTAATGGGTAAAATCTTTATTGGGGAATGATATTTGTATGGTTATAAAAGCTTCTCATTTAGGACAAAAAGGGTAAATTGAAAAGTTTAAAGTTGAATTATTTCCAATTATAGAAATGTGTCATTCTTTTTGGAACGGACTAATAAGGGAAGTGTGTCATCTAAATTAAACCAGAGGGAGTATATTTTACTATTTTATGACTAGGAAGCCTGTAGAAGTTATTTTTAAATATGGACGGTCAAAGTTGAGTGTCAACAACTGCCCCTCTTTGACCGAAGATGATGTAAGAGTCTTCAGGTAAAGATATTGGCCCCATACTCAATTTTGTCCCGACATGACAGAGTGGGAAATGAGGTTGTTTTGAAGCATGTGACCAAACTCTTATTTTTGAGTTGCCTACATATCTCGAGTTGCACGAGAATCAGGTCGTGTGTAGTTCTGGAATGCGATTGTCACGACCCAAAATCCCAACCCGGTCGTGATGGCGCCTCTCATGAAGACAAGGCCAGCCAATCCAAACTAACTTTATTTTTAACAGTTAAATAATACAAAAATAATATAAGTACGATTTAATAACCAAAATTAGCGAAAAAATATAGGAACCATCCCGACTACAGCCCTCAGATCGGGGTGTCACAAAATCATGAGCCACTAATGAAATCCTAATAATAAAATAACTATTACAATATCTTTGGCACAATTGTTTGAAGAAAGTAGAAACAACAAAATAAAAGAGATACGGGCTGCGAACACCAACAGCTACCTCGTAATCTCTGAATCACCACCCTAACAATAGTAGTAGTCAGTACCTCGGGGCGGAACCGATAACGCCTGAATCTGCACACATGGTGCAGGGAGTAATGTGAGTACTTCCAACTCAGTGAGTAATAAATATAAATAATGACTGAAAGTAAGAAACACATAAGACTTAAGGTAATCCACGATGGAGCAGTAAAAACATGTAACATCTCAAATAAATAACGTGAAGTAAATGGAAACAACACCAACACAACCAAATATGCAATGCGATGCAATGCAATGCAAGTCATGACTATCGTGGCGGCGTGCCACCCGTTCCCTGGGTACCCGGCGCTTACTGTGGGGGGTTCAGTAGCGCAATATCTCGTGACGGCGTGTCACCCGATCCATGCATATTACATCTCGTGGCGGCGTGCCAC